>PVKE010052566.1:0-10295 GCA_004027555.1 Craseonycteris thonglongyai
AGGACAATAAAGTCTCATTTGCAAATTTCACTGGTCAGAAATTTCAAGCAAGAGACGACGTTGAAGCTATGCTATACTGAGAAATAGTCAACTGACCTATCTATGACCTTAAACTTATGATCAAACATTTATTTCAGCAATATAATAACAATAAAATAGAGTCCGTTTGTACAGGATTAGGGAAACCCAGAGTGCCCCACATGAGATGTGGTTTGAAATGGTGGACGGAGAGGTACAAGAACTGGTTTTGACCCAAGTTATGTATAGTATAAAGACTCCTTTGTTGACTCACTGTGATAACAGGTCCTCATTTGTTAGATTGTGGGGAATAAAGTTATATAGTTCAGCCTTGCCCTTCTCTCCAGCCTACTGTGGTAGCCAACACCTTTTAGGTATGTGAGTTCTGGACTGCCAAAGCCAATTTTGACTTTTAGAGTACTGCAGGTAATTTGGCAAGTTTGAAGGGAGGTGGGGAGAGGTGTTTTAGAATTAGAATATTTTTTCCCCTTTTTCAAATAATCAGAAATTCCTACCTTCTGTTTGACTTATGCTAGGATTCTACTCATTATTACAATAGCATCAGACACTGTCCCTGCACAGTCTTGACAACTTTCACAATGCTTGCCAAATACCATGGGGGGTGGGGGTGGGGGGTGGGAGGAGGGGTGTCCTCAATTATTTGGAAGGACAGTTTGTGCCAGTGATCTCCTTCCAATCATGATTCTGCTTCCATTATCTCTCATCTAACAAACCGAGATTGATTTCTTGCCTAAAATTAGCTAGAGGATTCTAGTTGGATCAGTCTGGCAGAATTAAAATATAGTTAACATGAGAACTCACTCCACTCAACCTAACTGTTGCTTAAATATCTTCTATGATGTTCTTGCACTTTCTGACTAACCATGTAGAAATCTGTTTGGTGGTGAACCACGTCATTGAAGAACATGCATTGGTATGATCTTGTCACTGAGAATCCTGCAAATGCGTGTTTCTAACTGTAACAGTCCTAAGATTAAATAGAAGCATGCATTTGTTATTGTAGGGTGCCAATTAAAGGACAGCTGCTATTCCTAATACACTTGCATGAAATCAAAACTTGTAATTTAGCTTTCAGAGGCACATTTTAAATTAAAATGTAAAATTGTATTTATTATGTTTATATCTTATTCAAAAGTATCTGGCACCCTAACTTAGGGCTCCTCCTACCCTTCAAACTCCATTGAGGAAAGGGAACTATTTTTCACAGATTAACATTTCCCTCTCCGAGGTTGCTGAAGGGAACTAAAGGATTGGGGAATTTATAGAAGAGAGAGGGGCCCAGGAAAGCAGCTGGTGAGTGTTCTCTCTCGTTCTCGTTCTCGTTCTCTCTCTCTCTCTCTCTCTCTCTCTCTCTCTCTCTCTCTCTCTCTCTCTCTCTCTCTCTCTCTCTCTCTCCCTCCCACCCTCTCTCTCCTCCGCCCCACTCTCTCCTTCAGTAAGCTGACATATTTCTTGACTAAGGTCATTTTTAAAATTGCCTCTTTCACCTACCTGTATTGGAAATGATTATAAGCCTACAGCTTTGAAGCACGTTGCATTTTTCATTGGTGCTTCAGTTCTTGAAGCTCTAGAAACTTTGCTGCACCCCCCCAACCTCACCCTCGGTACGAGTGCAAGCTGCTTTCCCTTTAGCAAAAGCGGAGCTTGTTATTTGTCCCCCCTTCCCTTAATAATGGCACGGCTACGGGCATTTGCAGCGGGGGCTGGGCCGGCGGGTTTTGGAGAGAGGCGCCACACCCCCTGAGAATAAAGCCCGCGCTGCGCACAGAACGGTGCAAGAATGAACGAAGCACACAAAGACTATATTTGAGCACGAAACAGCGCTCTACAGGAAGAAAGTAACGACACTCGGAGTGCGATTAGGAGCAGACTTTTTGGCGCTTTTTGGGAGCAGCGAGCAGGAGGCAAAGGAGAGTGCCAAAGGGTGGGCACAGGCTCTGGGGCGACACGCGGCCAAACTGCCGCCTGGCCCCAGCGCGCAGCCAGGTGAGGGCGAGGGCGGCGAGGGCGGCGCGGAGGCGCGAGGCTCCCCGCGCTACCTGGCCGGGCGCGGCGGGGCAGGGCAGCCGGGGTTTCGCGGGTGTTGTCGTTTTGGCGCCTGCCCTGAAGTCTCCTCGCTAGTGCCGGCCCTTCAGCGCGCCCCATCTGCCGGACACAGGGCAACGCGAGGGCTGGCCTGGCGCTGGGCCCCGGGCGGCTGGGGTCGGCAGGCTCTGCCAGGGGACAGCTGGTGCAGGGCACGCCTTTGGCGGCGGCCGGGCGGGGTTTGGGCCGGGGTTGCCATGGCAGCTGCTGGCAGGGGGGCCGGAGCCCCACGCCCGGCCGCCCGTCACCGGCAGGGCGCTGGGGCGCTCGGAGGTACTCTCCACGCCGACTGAACCAAGAGCCCACGAGAAGGGGGTAGGCCGACCCCAGGGCTCTCCTGCCCCCAGCCCGCTCACCTGGCCCGGGCAAGGGCCCTCGCGCTGTGGAGAACAGAAAATACTCTTTCCTCTGGGTCTGAAAGGCGGCTTGCGACAGCACGGGGTGTTAGAGGACCGAAGGGAGAGGAGGGATTGTCGCCTCCATCCGGAGTCCTCGTGCGCGGCTCTCAGCTTGACGTTTTGTACCCCGCAGCGACGGACTTGGAGCCGGGTTGCACGTCCCAGCTGTGAAGTTATGTAGGTGGGGCTCCCTTTAATTTGCTTGTATCTAATGATTTCAGAGGCTCGCTGTAAAATGGCGGCCTTTAGTGTGCAGCCTCGCTAAAGGCTCCCCGGGCACCGGGGCCGCCCCGCACAGCGCTGCCTTTGCTTCTGCCGCTAACAGATGGCATGTGCTGCTGTCGCTGCCGCTGTCCCTGCGCCCGTTGCTGCCGCTGAGAGCAGGACCCCTTTGCCTTTGGGTTTGCGCTAGCAGCAGAAGGTAAGGCTGGAAATGAGTTGGGGTTTCAGTGGCTGCCTTCTTAGGTCGCCGAGGAAATACAACGCCTTTTAAACTTTATTTTTTTCAAAATGGCAAATAGAAGGAAAAGTAGCCCTACAACTTTCTGACAATCTGAGGGCTTTGTTCTGTCTTCCTCTTGTTCTTCCGTTCTTTTTTAAATTTATTTTTCTACTTCTTCATATAGAATATATATTACATACATATAGTAATTTAAAGACACTTCTTGCATGGCGTTACAAATGCTTTAAACAACTAATTTCCCTCAGAGTATTGCGATATCCTGAGCAGTGGCAGCCTCTGTCTTTTCCCGCTCTTGGGCAGCTTGCTTTTCCTACCGGCATCAGAAGGGCACGAGGGTAGATTTTAGGAGACTATGAGACAGGTAACTTTAGTTTTAGCATTCACACAATAGGCTTTTATGGTAAGAAAAGGAAATTAAATCATGACAAGTAACAAAAGTTAACATTTAGGTGATTCATTTATGTAGTTTTATCATTACTGCGGTTGATCTATATGTTTTTCTGACTGTTGTCCATGGATTGGTTGATATATATAGACACAAGATTGGGGATGAGTTTATTGTGTTGCTGTAATTCCAGTAGTGTATTTTAGAGGAGTTCCTTTTTCTGAGAGGTTCCTAACTTGCATCTGTTTGTAAATTGGGCACAGATTCTCACAGCTTATCTCTACACATGTATTGTGTTCATGGGAAAGCCTAAATTAAAATTATGACAAGACTTAATTTTGGAATCGTTGCTGGCTTTTCACCATGTTGACTTCCTGGTTTAATCATTAAGTCTTTGGGTGAATAGTTGGAAAGGGGACTGTTGAAATAGCAGTACAAGTGACTACACATCAGTGCTTAATAAAATTCATCTGGACTTTTTTTTCCTCTGATGAAAGGCATATGGACAATAAAACTTACCAGAGACTTCAGATTTTTATGATTATATTCACATTTTATCTTTTGCCTATGCAGATGTTAAAATACTCTTTAAAATTGTTTTAATTTTTTTTTCAATATGTAATACTTTGAAGGGATGCCTTCAATTTATAGAAACTTCCCTAAACACAGCCTAAAGGGGCTTTTGCCCATAGCTCAGCTGATAATGATACCTCTGTCCACTTTTTACCTCTTTCTAAGCAATAGAAACTACCTGGCTGGCGGGCTGTCCTGCTGTTAAATTTAGCAAGTTTCTGGAAAAGGGGAACAAGATTGCTTTGTACCTGTTAAAGAACTGTGCTGTTTTCCAGCCCAGGTGCTATCGTGTGCTTAAGAAAGAAGTAAACTGCTTAAAATGGATTTTACTATATAATAAATACTGCACCAGTTTTTCAGATGATCTTTGAGAGGAATATGTGGGGCAATACATTGCTTCCAATCTGAAAGGAGACTTCCTACAGATAGAGTAGATAGATACTTGTAGTTTTACAAGGGGTCAGGGGTGACCAAAAGCAGCTTCTCTCATTTTTAGTGATTACATATTTAGATTCCAGTCCAGTAAGCTTTCTTTCCTGATGTAATGCCTTGTTGCAGAATGACTTCAGACCAAATGTTTCCTTTGTGGTGGGGGTGGGGGGCAGTGGAAATAATAAACCTTGGGGCCAGAATAGACCAGCTAAAATAGTGTCAAAGGGACCTTAGAAGGAAATTTTGCCAGGTAGCATTCTGCACCTTCATATAATGATGAGATTAGAGACCTTGTATGAAAACATGTACTGAAGGAGTTTATAAAAAGTATTTTGAGATAGAATTGATATAGTTCTGGGCTAGAGGTAGTGATTGCATGTTTTGCTTTACTTCTAATAGCTACTTAATTTCTCTTAATTTCTTTTGTTGCTTTAACCACTCATAATGATTTCCAGGATTATTATAAAGTATCCTTTTTCTCCCTCAACTGTCCACACCAGGTATTTCACAACAGTTGCTTTTTAAAGGGGGATAAAACCTATAATTATGAGCTGGTAACCAATGTATCTTTGATATTGCCTTGTGCCCAACCTTTACCTAAGCAGTGCTTTGTAGGTGCTTAATAAATGTTGAACTAATAGTAGCTTGTAAACTCACAGATGAGTAGATTTTGTGCACAGCTTTTAATTTAAGTAGAAGGCATCTTTGTGTATACTTTCAAAAACCTAAAAATTCAAAATAGATTAAAATATACAGCCCCCTGGTTGCCTGAATTCTACTTGACTCAAGTGGGCTCTCACTGTACTTCTAGGCACTTGTGTAATTCATCTTTTTGACTAGTAGATATATGATTATTTGCCTAGATTTACAGTATAGAAAAGTAATCAAAGCAAATTGGAGGAAAAAAGCAGGGATTGTCTTTTAATGCTGTAGAGTACTGCACTTGCTGGAAAAGTAACAGTCTCTTGGCTGCTATACAGACACTGAATATATAGTTTGAAGTACAATTTTGTTCTCCACCCACTTCTCTTTATATGGGAAAGGGAGGGGAAGGAAGGAAAATGTGAGGAGAATTTCATTCCTAAAAATGTTATGTTTATCCTGCTAATAGCACAATAAATTCATGAAGATCACACCATTTTTCTGTTTTGAAATAAATAATGCTGTCTGATAGGATTACAAACAGTGATTGGGGCAAAGCTGGCAAGAATAAGTTACAGTACATGTTTGACAAGTAATTTGATCCTGTAATTAAAGTTAGATAATGGTCACTGCCACGTTAAAACTATCAAGTTTCTGAAAGAGCATGCAGGCTATGCTCACCTTTACATCATCAAAATTCTTCCATGTTGTTGAGTTTTCTTATAACAATGTCTAGTTAGGTTGAACAAATGTATTTTCCTTCAGCACAAATGTGTGTGATGTCAAAAAAATAGAAATCAGAAGTTTTGTTTCTTTGTGGGATTTGTGAGCTTCTCCCTGGCTGTGATATGGCTCTCACTTCAAAAATAGAAAAGAAACCTGTGTACCAGATCAAATGAGGTGGGCATTTTTCCTCTATGAAAATAAACTGTGTTTAGAAGGAAGTAGTTTATTTGCCAACCAACCAGACAACAAACACAAATCTTGACCGAAAAGAAAGCAGTTAGATCTGTATTAATGTGGGCTTTTAGATTTTAAGGAAACCAGATGGTTCTACAGCATCCTATATATAGTTTGTCAAGACAACCAGATGACAGTGTTGGAAAAGCAACTTCGAGAATTAGGGTAAATAAGGTATCAGTCATGTTATTGGGTGTTAATAACATCCACGTAACCTAAAGGGGATCAGAAATGATTTTTATTTCAGATAATTCTAATATAGACACAATAGAAATCCATCATTTAGTTGTACTTCATACTAAATTGAGTGACTGTTTTTAAAAGATTGATGAGGAAAATAATATAAACTGGGAAGATGGACATTATTTTTATTTGAGAAATAAAGGTACTCCCAAGTTGTCTGGGCACATACACAAGCACACACATGTGCACCTTTGCCCAAATTATCTGTCAATTTAGAACTATTTAGACAGCTATTCATTGATTTCTCCCTGGAGGTTTATAGGAAAATACCTATTTTTATAGCATTCCTCCAATTTTAAGAAAGAAAGAAAAAATGTTCACAATAAACTACAATAAATGTTTGTATTAAGCGATATCTCTCTGAGACTCGGTAAAAGAGTTAAGAGTCTGAATTTTCAACTTCAGACAGTTAATTGTCAGAAAAAGCATACATTGTTCAGAACTCCAGAAAAAGTAGTAATAAAAGGAAGCTTGATTTAAATGTGTATGTGTCATGTATGTATGTATCTGAGTATACAAAATGCACCTGTGTATATATTAACATATATGCATATATGAGGGCTCTCTGGAAAAAATCCAGTGATAAATACCTCTATTTTTCATGTTACATGGTTGGAAACTTTCTGGACAGCCCTCATATATTATTCCTCTATATGGATATGATCGTTTCCAAGAAACTCAAGCATAGTAATCCCAGAACACTTCACTCTTTATAAATGCCATAAGAACAAAAGAGCCTGATTAGAGTTTTAGGAATCAATTAGGTATTCTTGTTAAAATATAATGTCCACTCTGAAGTCCCACTTCCATCAGCATTAAATTGGTTCATGAGGAGAAGGAGTGACTTGCTTTTAATTTTTGTCAGGAGTTTTTTGTTTGTTTGTTTGTTTTTTAATTTTTTTATTTCCACACAGTGGATGAACTACAATAGCTCAGAAAGAGATGGCTACCAACCAGCAAAAGCACACTGAACAGAAATTCAGGGGGTGTGCACTAGAGACATCCAGCAGGCTGTTTGATCTCCTTAAAACATGAGAGCATCCTAGAGACTGACAGGTTGCTGGATTGTGTTTTCCATTTTGGATCACTCAAGTTGGCTTATAATTGTCTCCAGTCACATTCTTTGAATCCTGAGCAGTTTGACATTTCCTGCAACTGGTGTGGAGATTTGAGAAAGGTTTCTTCAAGCTTATTCAGTTTTCCATTAAAGTGTAAGTAGCTTTTTATTAGGCAGGTTATTGGGTCTCCTTACCTGATAGCCCCAGTGCCTAACATACTAGGTGCTCAGTAAAAGTTTGTTAAATAAATGGAAGAATAGATTAGTCTTTCTAACTTGGACTTGTATTTTATGTACATTTTTCAGTGATTTCAGGTAGAAATATCTGTATTTTTCTTGACAAAAATTAACAACAAACAGACTAAATACTAGGTTGAATGCCCTACTGGTAGTAGCAACTAGCTGTCTAACAAGTTCAGAAGAAGGCAAGAAAAGTCAAGCTTTAGCCTAAGACCTCAAGGATTGGCCTGAAAGCCAGCTGCTATTTTTATGTCACCTGTAATTGCATTTAGTATGTCTCCAAATCCAAAGGGAATAAGTCTTCAACAAGAAGTCATATCAAAACAGTTGTTTAAACTATTTCACCAAATAAAAAAGGAAAAAATAAATACTGTGACTTAGATG
Organism: Craseonycteris thonglongyai; assembly: GCA_004027555.1. Lineage (NCBI taxonomy): Eukaryota > Metazoa > Chordata > Mammalia > Chiroptera > Craseonycteridae > Craseonycteris > Craseonycteris thonglongyai. Next base: position 7,902 of record PVKE010052566.1, read on the forward strand.
CCTTGTGTCATGTATAGTTTAGAGAGTGATGAAGTCAGAGACAAAAACCAAAAAGGACATTGGGAGCTGTCTCATTTTCAGTTGAACACTGATTGCCCATTTAGAGGTTGGATTTGCATAGGTTTTTATTTACCAAGATACAGGTATGAATAGCACCTCTTTTTACTGTATCTACAAAGCAAAATCCACACAGTAGAAGAGACAAGTGCTGCCATTTCAGATCCACCACAATCATCTTTTGTGCCTAGAGGACCAACATTCTTTAGGTATAGCTTTTGCAGTCTCCCTTTATGTAGCAGCATGGAGAAAACAAACAAGGTGGTTTTTTTGTTGTTGTTGTTTTGTTTGGGGGGGGGTGGTGGCTGTTAGCAAAAGGAGAGAGTGAAAGAACCAGAGAGTTTGCATTTCAACTTTTGTTTTGAAGTCTTCAACTTTAAGCAGGAAAACAAAACAAAACAAAAGTACCATGTAAAATATTAGCTTGGGCATATATCACATAATATAATTCTTCAGTTACTTGCTTTCCAAACTAAGAAAATGAACTTGTCATATAATATTAAGGTGGATGCTTTATTATGATTGGATTCATAAACTGTATAATGGCTTTTATGAGTTCTGTGTAAAATATATAGCAACATATTCAACAAGACTCACGGCACAGTGATGGAGATCCCATTTCACCTTAGTGCCCAAGTGGAGTTTGCATTTTTATCCTCTGAAAAGTAGACATTCAATAAATGGTCCAATTGTGGGTGCTGTTTGGTTAAAAGGATGCATTGATGTTGCTCAAAATTCTGTGATCAATGTGGATCCTAAAGAAGAGGACTGTATTTCTTTTCAGAAGTGATTTTGAGAAACATTTAAACTCCCAACTCAATTACATCAACATTTTCCCTAAGTAAAAATTTTTTAATCCTCTTTCTCAGAGAGAAACTTTATTTTGCTGGGGGACAAATTCAGATATACTGAAAGCTTCAATGTAGCAATAATAGGACAAAATGGATTTATTTTCTGACTGACACTCCCCCTCCAAACCTCTTTTGTGATTGAGAAGATGACAGGCTGGAAAAGTGTGGTTTAGGGCTTGTTATTTTACAGTGATGGAATAAAATAAGGGACACACATTTTACATCCTTTTAGCATCATCATCATCATCGTCACCACCACCACCACCAGCATGGTCACCATGATCATAACAGTCTTTAGAATGCATGGAGGTATTCTTCGAGAGCTGTCATACATGCACACACTTTGAAGTTGCATAAGTTGTATTGGGAGATAAAGAGAGAAAAATATGGATGGAGAGAAGGGGGAGGAAGAGAGAGAGACAGAGACAGAGAGAGAGAGAGGCTGAAACCAACTCTGAGAAGCTAGTTCCTCTTCTAGGGGATATTCTACCTTTTACTAATCAAATGCATGAAAACTGGTTCTAAATATTGATCATAAATTAATAGTAAATAGCTAGGCTAACTAATGTCTGATTCTAAACACTTATTAATGTAGCCTATTATTCTTGTATTTATTAAAATGCAGAAGTTTGAGTGACTGGTTGTGTGACCTGTGCAAAGTAAACATTTTTTGGTAAAAGTCATAGTTTTCACTTTCAAGTCTAGATTATATGATAGCCCTCCTCATAGCCTTCCATCTATCCCCATAATATTTCTGTAATATTTTTAGTTGTCTAAGAAAACAATCCAGACAGAGGCATTAAGGAATGGTAACAAGCAATGACAGGAAATGCTGGCTGCACTGGTCTCTTTCATAACTTAGGGAGGCCACAGCTGGCTGATATGCTTTTAACTTCCTTTTGGGGGGCTGTTTGGGTCAAAAGTAGCAATGCTTTCCATATAGAGTTTTTTTTTTCTTCTTTTCTTTATTCTGCATGGCTACAATAAATCTGTCACTGGGCTGTGTGCTTTTGTTTTGTGGACTGTATCATGTGGTTTGAGTTTAATCTGTAAGGCAGTGCCTTTATAATCACAAACCCCACCACCAGCACGTGCAGCTTCAGGGCCAGGGACTGCATGGTATTCAAAAGCTTATGGCTCTATTCACACAATAGTGGTTGCCGAGGATGGCATTTCCTGCCACTTAATGATTGCTTAGCAAGGTTTACAGTCCAAATCCACGGAGACAGGACCAATCATTAGATGCCGTGCATGCAGAGACCGGGGTGCCTTTCTCATGAGGTGGTGAGGTGAAAGTGAAACCGTGTCCTGCCTTTTGAAGAGCCCACAGCAGCATGGGCAGAGGAGATAGGGATGTGGTGCCTCCTGTTATGGAAAATGGAGCTTCTTCTCGTGATGGGAACCACTGAACTTTTCCATAAGTTGCCAAAGCAGGACTTGGGTGAGGAGAGTATTTCCATTAGGTTGATGACTCAGTGAAGAAGGG
>PVKE010052567.1:0-10295 GCA_004027555.1 Craseonycteris thonglongyai
CTGTCTCTGTCTCTGTCTCTCTCTCTATCTGTCAAGAGTAAAATAGAAATAACTATGCACTGAAGACAAAAAGATAATTTCTCTCTATAAATGTGAAAAGATAAAAAAAAAAAAAAAAAATCATCCGTCAAACTGGTCAGGCAAGGGTCATTTATCCCACTTGCTCCAGGGACAGAGGAAGCACCAGAGGGCCAGGGGCTCAGGGTTCACACAGCACATGGCCACAGCATATGTGTCTTTAGAGATACCACGGCCCTGTTTACTGCTCCAGAGTCCTACCATTCGACCACCCGATATCTCAACAGCCAGCTTTGCCCTTTTTTCTCCATGTTTCTCTGCCCACCACACCCTCTCAACTGTGTAGAGTAACATTGACTTGGCTTTTTTTTCTAGGTTTTTGGTGTTTCTGCCATCACACAGATTGTCCCCTACAAAGCAGTGCCCAGGGCATGCCTCTTGTCCAGTCCTCCCATTCTACATCACAAAACATCCAGGACCTGTGGGGAAAGGCAGTGCTTTCTTTAGAGGAGTGAAAAGCAGAGGAGAAACTGAAAAGCAAAAATCAGATTATTGTAGGGGAGAGAAAGGAGGGAACGATTTAATCAGTTTTCTTTCTGTCAAAAGGCTAGGCCCTGAACACTTTTTATTACTATAAATGACTTCTTTCTCAAAGGCTCCTCCTGAGGGCCCACCATACACCCTCCCCCAAGCATCCATTGCTCTTGCTTGCCTGTCTCTCCCCACCTCCAGCGGGGCTGCTGCATAGTGCCTGTGGCCCATCTGGCAACATTTCATAAATATTAAATAAATGAATGCATGAGAGCATAAGCAAATAGTAGATAAGTGGGGGTTTCTCCTCTATGGTTATTGTGCTGCTTCCAGTCTTGTCTGGGCCCCATTTTCAGCCCCCAGAGGCTAGAAACTGTCATTTTCACCACTGCTCCTCCCTGCACCCCACCCCTGGCGCCCAGCCACATGCAGGTGTTCAGTGACTATCCACTGAGTGATGAGGGACCTAGCCTTGCTGAGGTCTCAGACTTGGTCTCTATCAGTAGAGCCTAAGTAGATTATCGATAGCTGCCTAGTTTTCCACTTGGGTCTCTATCACTTAATTGAAATTCTTATCTTCTGTGCCCAAAATTAGGTCAAATGTACTGTTGGTTTAGCTGCAAACAAAAGATTTTTTGAAGAATTTCTGCCTGTTGCCATCTCCTTGCCTTTTTTGAGGCCAAACTTCTTAAAAGCATCTTTCCTTACAGATGAGTGTCTAGTAAGGATTTGAGCAGATAATGAAGCAAAAAGGATCCTAAGAAAAATCTAAGAAACACAGGAAGTGTGTTAAATTGTAGCCCCTTAAGCAGGAGAACATTTCAACACCCTTCGCCATCCTCACCCTCCACCCCCATTTAGAATAAAAACCAGACACTTAACAGAGAGGGGGACGGACTGGGACCCTTGTCGGAGGCCATCAGACACAGCATATGGGAAATGGTCTCGGCTTGTCTTGCACAGTTGGTTCTGGGAGGCACTGAAAGCCCCACTCAGCTGTGACACCACCAGCAGTGCCTTGACACACATCTGCCTCCCTCAGCAGAGGCAAACGAGGTGCACCATGCACCCCAACTTCTACACATCACCTGCTGGGAGGATCAGACCCCGGACTAGACCCAGCTGCACCTCCCAATTCTTCCTTCCCTCCCCTCACAATCTCCTTTCTCCTCCCACTCTCCCAATAATAAACTTGCCCCCAGACCTAATAGAATGCCATGTTTGTTTGGGTGGCCCCTAAAGCCAGAGGGACGTGGGCTCTGTCCTCTGTCCTGTGGAAAGCCAGTGCATCTAGGGCATCGAGTAAACACCAAAGGAAACAGCAATGACACAGGACGACCAAACGGCAGCTCCTGGGCCTCTTTTCCAAATAACCTTGGCTTTTTTTGTCTTTAATTTGCTGACCTTCATTGGATTGCTGTTAATAAGATAACTTTGTCAAACGAGTTCAGAAGTTGATTTATTTGCTAACATTGACTTACACTTATTTTAACATTATTAACTTATATTAATTTGTAAGTTATGTCTTTTACACTTCCTCAAACATCACTGTGCTTTTTTGTGTGGCACTAAAAGAATACGATGCATCGATGAAAATAGCTTTGTGTCAGGGTCCTGGCAGGGAACAGTGAACTGCTCATCTGGGGTCACTTGAAGGAAGTTAAAGAAAAGACCATTTACTGAAAGAGCGCAGTACTCCAGGCTGGTCACGTGGCTGCATCATGACCTTGAAAAGCATGGACCACCAGTATTCTCCTCCCTTCTGGAAGGGCCTGAGACTCAGCTGTGAGGAAAAAGGCAATTGCATTACAGGAGAAAGCAGAAGTAAGAAAATGAAGAGAAGTAAGCAAAGGGGTTAGGAAGCCTATTCCTCGGATTGAAAGCAGGCAGAGAGGTGAGAGGAGAAGTTGGGAGAAGCAGGACCCACTGGGGAGAAGAGGGAGAAGGTGGTAGCCTGCTGCTCAGCGGCGCCGAGGGCCTGGGCCTGGCAGATGGGCCAGTGCAGGCCTGGTTACATGCCAGGGGGTCCTGATGCCCAAGCATTGGCCCACGGCCCTCCGAGCCTCCCCCCGGTGAAAGCAGCTCCTCTGTGGGCCCGGGATTTGGCACTCCCAGCACCGGCAGGCACCAGAAGCTCCTCCCACCCAGTGGCTCTCAAACTTGAGTGTGCGTCAAGATTCCCTAGAAGGTTTGTTAAAGTTCAGTTTGCTGAGCCCCAGGTCCTGAAGTTTAAACTCAGAAAGTCTGAGGAGGAGCCCGGGAATTGACATTTGTTACAAGTTCTGGAGATGCCGCGGCTGCTGGTCCTGGGACCACCCTCTGAAGAGTGTGTCCCAGCCTGCCAGCCCCTTATTGTTCATGGCACCTGTTTTTGCCACCAGAAGTTGCTCAGTCCCCGTTTTATCGCTTGATGTAAGGTTCCCTGACCCAGATGATGGGAGCTCCCTCAAACCCTGCGTGCCTCTTCTCTCGGAGAGTTTAAAGAACCTCCCTCCCTGGCAACAAGAATTCCTTCAGCGCCTGTTCTTCGTTTTTGGAAGAAGATCTGTTTCTGTTTATTTCAAATAAAACTCTTGCAGTTTCCTGTCACGACAGCCCATCACAGCTTTCTATGGTTTGCATTAAATGCTGAACATTAAGCAATCTATGAGCTTTGGGCACTTTTTTTATTACATAAAACACATAAAATGTGCCATTTTAACCGTTTTAAAGTGTACAATTCAGTGTCATTTAGTACATTCACAGTGTTGTATAACCACCATCTCTATCTAGTTACAAAATGTTTACCATAATCCAAAGTAAAACTCCTAACCCATTAGCAGTCACTCCCTATTCCCACTGCCTCCAAGCCCTGGCAACCACTGATCTACTCTGCTCTCTCTAGTATAAATTTATGCATTCTGATATATCATATAAAAGTGAAATCATATGGTATTTGTTTTTCTCTGTCTGACTTACTTCATTTAGCATAATACCCTCTAGGTCCAATCATGTTGTCACAAATGGTAAGATTTCATGCTTTTTCTATGGCTGAGTAATATTCCATGGTATTCGTACCACATCTTCTTTTATCCATTCATCTATCAAAGGACACCTAGATTGCTTCCATACCTGGGCTATTGTAAATGATGCTGCAGTGAACACAGGGTACATATGTCTTTTTGAATTAGTGTTTTGTGTTTCTTTGGGTAAATACACAGAAGTGAAAGTTCTGGGTCACACAGTAGTGCTATGTTTTATTTTTTCAGGGTTCTTTATACTGTTTTCCATAGTGGCTGCACAAATTTGCAATCCCACCAATAATGCATGAGGTTTCCCTTTTCTCCATATCTTTGCCAAAACGTTTTGTTGATTTATTGATGACAGTCATTCTGACAGTTGTGAGGTGATATCTCATTGTGGTTTTAATTTGCTTTAGTGGAAACCTATTCTTCTTGTTGCTGCTTCTCCCAAATAATTTGTCTGAGCCAAATGCCAGGAAACCTCTTTGTCGCCTAATGGATCATGTCTATCCCCAAGAAAATGAGTACAAAACAGCCTCTGTTTGAAAGGGAGTCTGTGCATATCTCAAAATCAAGAAACTGCTTCAGGGGTCTTTTGTAAGTTATATTCTGGAATATTCTAGAGTGAAGTCCCTGCCCTCAGGAACCACTTGAGCTCCTGATTACCTGTCTATCCAGCTTTTCCATCCCTGTGACTTTAAGGTCAACTTACTGTCTACCTAACCAGGAATGGACTGGTTCTGACAGTTGAATTAGACACATTTTCTTCAGAGGCGACAGACAGCTTAGCCTCCCAGCTCCAGTAGTTTGTTTTCAAACTTATCTCAAGTAACATTATTTCAGTATACACAGTACAGAAACATTTAAAGTGCACTTGTAACATTAAAAAAAAAAAAAAAAAAAAAAAAGCAGTACATATTCTCATTTTGCTACTCCCAAGCTGCAAGGGAATGACTTTCAGAAATATTTTTCCCAAAGGTTACAAAATGTCTGGCATCATAGGTGGTTTTTTGATTTGGTAAGAAATGTGAGCACAGTGGCCTTGTAATTTGCAATCCTGGGAAAACAGTCTAGAATTTTGTAGGCATTTACTAACAGCTGCAAAACCACCCCATAAATCCTGGGTCAGAGAAGAATCATTATAAAAATTATAACAATGGAATCTGCAAGGATTAAAGAGCTGCAATGATAAAACAGCAGTCAGACTCAATTCATCCATAATGAATATATCACATGGGTGACTGGCCTTCTGGATTGAACTTCAACTCAAGAAACCATTGTGAGCACCCATTATGTGCCAGGCATGTACATGGACCATAAAGACAAAGCAGCTGTGATAAGCTCCATCACAGAAAAAGTCCCTTAGACACACAGTCGAGAGCTTTTCCATCAGGGGTTGAAAAGCTCCCGGGAAGAAGGAATGTCATCTGTCCACCATTTAGATATAAGGCAGTGAAAGAAAAAGGGAGGAACCTGAGGTAACTTGAGGCTTTCTGTGTGGATATCAGGTCAGGAAAAACTAGACTAACCAAGACCTTGGTGGGAGGCTTGGTTGGGAGTGGGGGCTGTGTTTGATCCGAATACCTGACATTGGAGATGCCTGTAGAATTTTCACAAGGCTCTTGGAGACTATGGCAACAACAGCAATAATGTGTTTTATCTTTTCAGTTGTGCAGATTTTTTTTTTTAAGGCAAAAAACATACTCTATTTCACACTCTTTAAAAGGCAGTTTGCTAATCCTTTGTAGCCAAAGTTCTTAAATTATTCTTGGCAATAAACTTGGGTTGGTATGAACTCAGAGCTCTCCTTTGTTTTCTCATCCCATGACAGGAACCCAGATAATTTCTGGTCACAGCTGCAGATCTGTGGTTGTAACTGATCTCCTGCAAAATAGCCGTAAAGTTGCTGAAATTATCCTTTTAAAAATTTTATTTCATTTTATGACATAAAATACTTTAGCATTGTTCTGTGGCTAGATCTCAGATTTTGGCATTTCCCCAACCGTGCTATATTATCAAAGAGCTTCATGCATTTTTAATCAAAATGATCCTCCTATCCAAAGCTTTTCATTTCTGTTTACAGGGACTTCAACTTTTTAAAGATTAACTATACACATGAAAAAATATCCGGAATGTAACTTACTATTACTTCAATTACCCACTGCATTGCATGTAGACTTTTTACTTCTCTTTGAAATACGTTGTTGGAAATTATTCAATCTTTTGTCTTTCTGGTAAGGTCATTGTTTTTCTGCCATTGTTTATTACTACGTAATTGATTTTTTTCTTTTTTTGCTGCTTAATAATTACCCAACTTCCACAATATTCAGAATATAGATAAGGGTGTAATATCAGACCCTACCTTCTTAGAACTTATTTTTTTAAACATTAGCTGCAAAAGTATATATATTGTTTTATCTTGATACTAGGATCACAAACTACATTTTCAAAGATCAACTGTAAAATGTAGGACTTGCACATGGCAAAAATTCACCCAAACAATTCATTAATTAGTTAATTAATGAATTGAAAGGCAGAGGAAAATATTTGCAAAATATCCAACTGAAATGATTAATATACAACTTATAATCTTTATTATAGGAAAGGCTCTTACCAATCAATAAGAAAAAACCAAGCACTGTAACAGAACACCAGGTAAATAAATACTATGATTAATTAATTCACAAAAGAAATTCAAAAGCCATGAAACATGAAAAAAAATCTATTAAAAATTTAAACGTGCATGTTCTTTCACTAACAATCCATGCCCAAGAAAATATACTAAGAATTATTCATTTATATAAAAAACTCTGTAGAATTTTCTTCATTGTTCAATTTTCTTTATTGTTTAAAATGAGGGGAGCAGCTAAAATTTCCTGTTTGGTTAATAACAAAAATATATTACCTTTATAGTAACAAAAAGAAAGCTTTTACTATTGAGAGGAATAATCAAAGTATGTGATTGGAGTTTTCCCAAAATGAATAGAATATCGTTCATTTATATACCATAGAGAAAAGCAATCATACCTCATTCACTTGACATAATTTGGGGAACCTGGAGGTGATTGCATGCTGAAGAGTGTCTGTCAAGCATTAAGGCAACAAAAAGATCAATTTAAACTAGCATAGTGTTAATAGCTAAAAATGTATTTTGGAGTCGAGGTTCAGTTAAATTTGTTATTTATGACAGAATCATTTGTAATAGATACATTAATTATTTATATAAAAATAACTCTTGTTTAATTTAACCTGTGACTAAATTAATGCATGAATACTTACTAATTTATTATAAGTTTTGTTGTGACTTTTCATCTATAAAATCAAAGAGGCAATAAAATAATTTTAATGTATTAAATGAATTTTGCAAATAACCTAATCTTGGAGAAATTCCACTGAGTATAATTTAAGACTGACAATTTCTCTAATACATACATTATATCACTTGGTTTCCTAACTTCTTGTATTGTTGCTTATCTGATTTTATGTTTTGTTGTATTCGTTAAACATGAAAAAAAAAAAAAAAAAAAAAAAAAAGCATGCAGTGAGAAGCCAGGACGGCTCAGTGGATTGAGCACTCATCTTGCAGTCATAGGGTCCAAGGATCAAATCCTGGCCATGAGGACCCATATGCTGAATTGGGGTGTGCCCTCAGTTCGGTTCTCACCAGGGTGAGTTTCCTATGTGGGAGGCCCCTGGCCAGTTCCTGCCCTGACCAGCCCTGTGCCTACCTGTGGAATGAAACTATGTAGAAAATTCACGATGTGCAACTATGGAGACTGCTCTGGGCCCTCCCACTTCTGTCTCTCTCTGTCTCTCTCTCTGTCTCTCTCTGGTAAAAATAATAAAAATTAAAAACAAACAAACATGCAAAATGTAGATTACAATAAAAGGGTGACTGCAGTGCCTTTCAATGTCATTTAAGACATTGAGCCAATATCCTTATCAGCTTTTATTCTTTCTTTTTATATTATATCCTTGGCCCCATGGCCAAACTCCTTCCAGTTCATTCTGATAATTCTCCTTCCTTCTTTGTGTTACCTTAAGTCATAGGGATCTGAGAGATTTTTGCCACTGAAAGGCCCAAGCCCTGAAAGCCTTTTTAGATTAGGAAGGGCAGGTAGGCAAGAGAAAGTGAAGCTTTCCCAAGCTTCAGGAAGCTGTTGGAGAGGGCACAGGGAAGTGGAAGTCCCTTTGAAGACCCTGGCTCTAAGTGAAGTGGTCCTGGGACCATAAACAGAGAAATGACCACACTTACTTTCAGCCCCAAGAGGAAATAAACAATAAATAGTTTAAATGTCTGTGTCTGGAAGGTGATATGCAACCTACCTGAGGGGAGCAGGGCCAGCCTGCTGAACTCATTGCTGAGCTCATTGCTTAGGAAGTCAGGAACGAACCCTGTCCATGTTCAGTATTACCTGCTCATGTCAGGTGCAGGACTGACATAATCTCATAGCATTTAACCTTCACGAAGAGCCCTGAGTAGACACTATTCTCATCCCCTTTATAGGCCAGGAAATGAAGCTTGTGGAGTTGAGAAGCTTGCTCACAGTCACATAGTGGCTGAGCTGGGCGCTAAATTCTGAATTCTGGTCTAAGTGACTCCCAAAGTTCACGTTCCATGAAGCCAGATGGGTACTTGTAAGTACAATGGGTGTCATCAAATGCATTATGCATAGCCTGGCATCAATGAGCATGTTTCTTAACTATTTTATTTATCTCTTTATCTCATAGGTAATACTGTAATACACAGCACTTTGAAGAAAAGAAAAATCATAGTGACAAAACCCTCTGCTCAGTGAAATTTGAAAGATAGCCAATGTAACCACTACTTCATACCTTATAGCATATATCTTCTTCCTGTTTTGCCCATAGTTTAATTTTTTGTTTTTGTTTTTCATTTGCTCAGCTTGGATATTTCTTGCAGTTATTTTGTTATCTAACCCTGGCCATGTCCCTAAAACCCACTTGTGTAATACTGTACAAATTTGATTTTGACATTACACAAGTGTTCTTCTGATATCTTTCCCCAGATCAGGATCAATTAACCCACTCCAAGAATGCATTCAATCAATAAATATTTAGTAAGCTCCTAAAAAACATAGCAGGCACTAACAATAAGTCCTAGGTCCTGAAGACACGAAAATGAATACAACACAGTCCCTGACCTTAATAAGCTCTAGATCTGGTGAGGAAAGAGAAATGAACAATTGACAAACAGCTGATCACAACTAAATAATTCATACCAACTGGCTTGATTATGACAAGTTAAAAAGATGAGCCAAAAATTTTTTTAAGAAAACTGAAGATTATCAAGGAGCTCACATGACAGTGAAATGTTACCAGGCGAGAATCCAAGAAAGGTCAGGCATCCACAGGGGTGAGCAACACATGTGGAGTCACTTTGCTGGGGGAGTATTTCTTGAGTTGGAAGAAATGACTCAGAGGTTGAGAGGCTGAGCTTCACTTTTGAGAACCTCATGACATAGAGGGACAAAGGACCGAGTCCAGAGCCTGTAAAGATTGGGTGCCTGGGGGAAGCTGGGATGGCTCAGTAGGTTGAGCGCTCACCTTGTGGCCCTGGAGTCTGAGAAGCAAATCCCAGCCCCCAGCCCTTTTGGACCCATATGCTGAACTGGGTGTGGCCCCCAGTCTGGTTCTGGCCAGGGCAAGCCTCCCATGTGGGAGGCCCCTGTCCAGTTTGTGACCTGCGTGGCCCCCTGCCCATCTGTGTGAAATGAAACTATGTTGAAAACTAGTAACGTACAATTATGGAGACTGCTCTGGGCTCGCCCCCTTCTCTCTCTCTCTCTCTCTCTCTCTCTCTCTCTCTCTCTCTCTCTCTCTATCTATCTCCATATCAAAAACAATAAAGTAAATCAAGTAAATCTTCAAAAATAAAAAGATTGGGTTCCTGGCCAAATTAATTTCCTATCTCAGTCAGGTACCACAAGTTCTGATCTTGACACAGAGGATAAACCAAAAGTATGTCAGCCCTAGCATGGCGACAACCAGATTTTTAGTCCTTTGGTGACACAGAAAATCTCCAGCTCTAAAGTTTATTAAGGTCCTAGTCTACTGCTAGAGCAGTCATGTACCTGACAGAAACAAATAAAATCTTTTAGAGGAGTAGATAACATTATCCTAAACTTCAATATTTTTTCTACATGTAATTGCTCAACCATAATGTCAAGCACATAATACAAAACAATCAGGTAGCATATCATACCATTAAGAGGACTACTATAAAAAACAAAACAAAACAGAAAACAGCAAGTGTTGGTGAGGATGTGGAGGAATTGGAACCTCTGTGCAAGTTGGTGGAAATATAAAATGGTATAGCTACTGTGGGAAACACTATGGCACTTCCTCAAAAAATTATATATAGAATTCCCATGTGATTAGATATTCTACTTCTGAGCATATACCCAAGAACTGAAAGCAAGGTCTTAAAGAGGTATTTCTAACCCCTGTTCACAGCAGCATTATTCACATTAGTTAAAGCCTAGAAACAACTTAAGTGTCCATCAACAGATGAGTAGATATGTAAAATGTAATAACACACACAATGGAATATTATTTAGCCTCAAAAGGAAGAAAGGGGGAAAGCCGGGACGGCTCAGCGGGTTGAGCGCTCGCTTTGAGGCCACGAGGACCGAGGATCGAATCCCGGCTCCGGCCCAGGCAGGACCCACGTGCTGAACTGGGGAGTTCCCACAGTTCGGTTCTCTAACTGTCTCTGTCTCT
>PVKE010052568.1:0-10295 GCA_004027555.1 Craseonycteris thonglongyai
GGTTGTTTCCATGTTCTGGCCACTGTGAACAGTGCTGCGATGAACATGCGGGTACAAACATCTTTAAAGATCAAGGTTTTCAAGTTTTTTGGGTAGATGCCCAGTAGTGGGATGGCTGGGTCATATGGTAATTCCATTCGTAATTTTTTGAGGAACCTCCATACAGCCTTCCATAGTGGCTGTACCAGTTTACATTCCCCCGTAGACTCTTAAAGAAGCTTTCTAACTAACCATTTCTTAGCTTCCTTTACCAGCCTGTTCTTTTTTTTTTTTTAAGATTTATTTTTATTGTTTTTTGACAGAGAGATAGATAGACACAGAGAGACAGAGAGAAGGGGGAGGGCCCAGAGCAGTCTCCATAGTTGGCAGCATTAGTTTTCCATATAGTTTCACTCCATAGGTGGGCACGGGCTGCGCAGGGCAGGAACTGGGCCAGGAGCCTCCCACATAGGCCCCAGCAAGAACTGAACTGGGGGCACTCCCCAGTTCAGCATATGGGTCCGCATGGGCCGGGCCTGGGATTCAATCCTCTGGCTCCAGGGCTGCAAAGCGAGCACTTAACCCGCTGAGCCATCCCAGCTTCCCTCCACCCTGTTCTTAACTCTTGTTAGAATTTTTTAAAACATAGATCAGATCATGATACTCTGCTTCAGAATTTTAGCAGTTCCCCATTACCCACAAAGTAGAAACCCAAATCTTCAGCATTCAGGACTCTCCATGTTCTTGTTCTAGCATTTACTCACTCCTTAACCCACTTCATTTTGGCTTCTAATCTTATATAACTTATATATACCATTTTGTGGGTTCATATCTAGCAACAAGGTCAACACTATGTTGTACAGCCAGTGAATACATTTTAGTTTCCAAATCAGTATTTGATACAGGCAACCACTGTCTCCTAAAAATGCTTTCTTTTCTTGGCTTCTATCACATTTCTTTCTCTCCTAGTTACTAGCTGCTGCTACTTAGTCTCCTTTGTTGCCTATTCTCTTCTTTAATTCCCGTTTAGAAAAAAATAGTACAGTTCGCTTGCCACTTCATTTAATTTTACATAAACATGCTCTTTGAGACTGGAGCAAATCTGACTGGTTTTCAATGTGAAAATAAAATATAAAAACTCTCCTTAGAGTTATTTCTAGACAGAACTTGTCTCTAATTCTGATGTAACAGAAATGTATATGATCAGTATTTAATAATTTTGGATTAAGGTTAGGACTGTAATCCATGCATTATCTCGGAATAAACGCTATAGCCCCAAGCACAGCCAGTAAGTATTCTTGGAGCAAATGGGAAAAGGGTTAAATATTTTATGAGGACAGGCTGACAAATTTTGCCTCTACTGTAATTTTGTTTTTGTTGTTGTTAACAATAGACATACCTGGATATAACCAGTTCTATGTAGTCACATGGTATCTCCCCTCCATTTTTGACCTTGCACACACACATGCTACATTTTTCTCCCGTTGCACATCAAAATGGAAGAATGGAGTGCCTTGGCGGTCCCCCGGATCTGTGTCTTGCTTCAACAGTGTTTGGACAGAACAGACCCAGGGACTCCCCTTCTTTCAGCTTCGGACGACCTTCCAACCCCTTTTCCAGTCTAAACCTTGGAAATCTCCCCAGCCATCCTTGGCTTCAGAGACCAACCAACACCGTTTTTTGAGCTTAACTCATTACTAAGCAACCATGAGCTCCCAAGTTCGTCAGAATTATTCCACCAAGGTGGAGGCCACCGTCAACCGCCTGGTCAACATGCATCTTCGGGCCTCCTACACCTACCTCTCTCTGGGCTTCTATTTTGACCGTGACGATGTGGCTCTGGAGGGTGTGAGCCATTTCTTCTGTAAGTTGGCTGAGGAGAAGCGTGAAGGTGCCCAGCGTCTCTTGAAGATGCAAAACCAGTGTGGTGGCCGTGCCCTCTTCCAGGACGTGCAGAAGCCTTCTCAAGATGAGTGGGGTAAAACTCAGGATGCCATGGAAGTCGCCATGGTCATAGAGAAGAACCTGAACCAGGCCCTTTTGGATCTGCATGCCTTGGGTTCTGCCCGCACAGACCCCCATCATTGTGACTTTCTGGAGAACCACTTCCTAGATGAGGAAGTGAAACTCCTCAAGAAGCTGGGTGACCACCTGACTAACCTCCGCAGGCTGGCCAGTCCCCAGGCCGGGCTGGGCGAGTATCTCTTCGGAAGGCTCAACCTCAAGCACAACTAGGAGCCCAGAGGCCTTTGAGAGTCCCCTCTGCATCCCCCTGGCGTTGGGCTTCTGCCTCAGCTTCTCCCTACCACCACTAGGCAGGCAGCCTTCTTATCACCTTGGAGCCCTCTCCCATGCGTGGACCAAATTGAAAAAAGCTTTTTGCAGAAAAAAAAAAAAAAAGGAAGAATGTTCAGACCGAAAAACAGTCAGTCAACATGACCTTCCCAGCTGAGGCCTACGTGAGTGTTGAATTGTTTCAGCTGAAGTGATCTTTTATAGAGGTATTCCATGGACTGCCTTTTGTTCTTGGGGTCATAATGATGTACCCAAGTTTCATCACCTACAGTGATCTTTAAGAAGTCTTCACCTTTTTCAAAATGTTCCAGGGGTTCCTGAGAAATGCGAACTCTTTTAGCTTTCATTTCATCAGATAGCATGCAATGGTACCCACCTGGCACAAACTTTGCAGAATCCAGGAACATTAATAATATATCTCACTCTCTCCTTAGAAATTCCTTATTTACCAACAATTTCTTTTTGTTTGATGTAACAATTTCCATTGATCAGTTCTTCAGTGTGATCTTGATGAAGTTGATCACTTGTCATAGACCTTCCACTTTGTCATTTGCCACTCAACTCTGCTTGCACCACTTCTCCGTCTTTGAACTGCCTTACTCAGCGTCTTACTATACTCATACCAACACACTGATCACCATAATGGCTTGTATTCATCTATGAATTTCAGTTGGAGGAACTTTTTCCACTGTTAAGAGTTCAATGATGGCAAGCTGTTTGAACTGAACATGTGAACGCTCTTTCATTTTGATGTGCACTGGGTGAAAAATGTAAGCATCTGTGAGTACAAGGTCAGATTACAAGAGATAGCATGTGACTACACAAAACTGGTTATATCCAGCTATATCTAATGTAACAAAAATAGTTACAGTATAGGCAAAATTTATCAGCCTGCCCTCATAGTTCTTCAGGGTTCAATCCTAGCTCAGTTCTCCAGAATTCTGCTTTCTCCCCACATTTATTTCATATGGCTCTGTGCTAAAATACTATGCCTACACCTTCCATTTTTATATTCTAGCTCAAATGATTTTCTTTTTTTTTTTCTTAAGATTTATTGTTTGAGGGGAAGCCGGGATGGCTCTTTGGGTTAAGCACTTGCTTTGCAGCCCCAGCCCGTGTAGACCCACATGCTGAACTGGGGTATGCTTCCCATGCGGGAGGCCCCCAGTTCAGTTCTTGCTCCCTGGTTTGGCCCCTGGCTCGAGGGGGCGTGTCTCCCATGCAGGAGGCCCCCAGCCCAGTTTCTGCCATGTACAGCCCCCCCGCCCACCTTTGTATGGAACAAAACCATGTCGAAAACTGATGACGTACAACTCTGGAGACTGCTCTGGGCCCTCCCCCTTCTCTCTGTCTTTCTCTGTCTCTCTGTCTCTGTCAAAAACAATAAGATAAATCTTAAAAAAAAAGAAAGATTTATTGTTTGAGAGGTAAGAGAGACAAAGAGAAAAAAAGAGGGCCCAGAGTAATCTCTGCAGTTGCAAATCATTATTTTTTTGACATAGTTTTATTTCACACAGGTGGATACGGGACCGCATGGGGTGGAACCAAACTGGGGGCCTCCCTCATGGGAGGTAAGAACCCTCGCTGCCATCCTGGCAGTCACCAGTTGTGCCACAGTTCAGGATGTGTGGTCTGCATGGGCCAGGGCCAGGATTCAATCCCCGTACCTCGTGGTTGCAAGGCAAGCGCTCAACCTGTTGCTACCCTAGCATCCCTCAAATGATTTTTTTTTTTTTTTTAAGATTTATTTTATTGATTTTTGATAGAGAGAGACAGAGAGAAGGGGGAGGGCCCAGAGCAGTCTCCATAGTTGACAACATTAGTTTTCCATATAGTTTCATTCCACAGGTGGGCACAGGGCTGCGCAGGGCAGGAACTGGGCCGGGAGCCTCCCACATAGGTCCTGGCAAGAACTGAACTGGGGGCACTCCCCAGTTCAGCATGTGGGTCTGCATGGGCTGGGGCCAGGATTCGATCCTCTGTCCCCGGGGCTTCAAAGCAAGTGCTTAACCCGCTGAGCCATCCCGCTTCCCCTCAAATGATTTTTTGAGGTACAAACCTAAGTGTTGAACAGACTACTCTCCATTTCTACTTCATTGTCTCATAGACATCTCAAAATTAATGTATCCTAATCTAAACTAGTAATTGTGCTCAATCTCCCTCTAACTTTTCCTTCCTCCAGTTTTATCCATCTCAATGACTGGCACTACTATCCAACAGTTTTCATGCAAACAAACTAAAAAGCATTCTTAGTGCTTCGCTCTCCCTGCTCCATACCAAAATTAATTACAAATTCTATGACCTCTCCCTCCAAAGTAAATCTCAGTCCCATCCATCTCACCATCTTCATTGCCATCAGAATTCAAGCCACCTTAATTCTTGCTTGTTCTGTACCATCTTACTCCACTTACAGCCGTTAATCATGATACTGCCTTGCCTACCTATTCAGCCTCATTGTACGTACCCTTTCCCCCTTGCTCACTATAATTTTATTACTGGCCTTTCATTCCTCAAATGTATCATTCCATTTAACATCTTTGCATTTTTCTCTTCCCTCTGGTTACCATGCAAATCCCACTCTTTCCTAATCCCCTCTTCTAACTAACTCATATTCATTCTTCAGGTCACAACTTAAACTATTTCCCTGACAACCTTCCTGATTTTCCCCACTGTTAAAATTTCCTAACATACACTCACAATACCTTGTAATTTTCTTTCTTAGCATTTATGACAGTTGTAATTATATAATTACATGTGTTCTCCCATTGGATTTTAAGGTTTAAGAGACAGAGACCACATCTCTCATTTTCTAGTATAGTTCCCAATACATAGTTCAGTGCCTGGCATCTAGTGAGTTGTGCTCAAGAAATATTATACTGAAGCCAGGATGGCTCAGTGGGTTAAGCGCTCACTTTGCAGCGCTGGGGACCCAGGATCGAATCCCTGCCCTGGCCTGTGTGGACCCATATGCTGAACTGGGGAGTTCCCCCAGTTCAGTTCTCTCTCTCTCTGTATCTCTCTCTCTCTTTCTGTCAAAAAAAAATTAAAAAAAAAAAAAAATAGAATGCCAAGAAATATTATACTACATCTTACACTCCTACCACCTCAAAATGCTTGCACTTTTCCAAATGTGCAGTATGTTGTTATGCCTTTCTAATTTTGCATTAATAATCTTCTAACCTTGGAATAATCGTTCTTCTAACCCTACTCATCCAATAAGGCCCAACTTGAATACTACTAACTTCATGAAGAATTCTTGAATTATACCCAAATTGATTCAGCCCTTCTTTAGCAGTCACATAATATATTTGTTTCTTTATAAGATATATTTCATTTTCTCATATTTAAAACATGATTCACAGCATGTCCTCATGCTTGTCTCTTCTAATAAGTGAGAGCTTCTTGAGAATAAAAGAGTATAACTTATTTATCTGTGTTTCCCACAGCATCCAGTATGTCTAATATGTAGTAGATGCTCAGTGTTTGGGAATAGAGAAAAGGATGTTCTGTATTCTCTTATCACCTGAACTCTAATTATTCCATGTCTTCCTGGGAGAGTTTTCTTTCTCACCTAGGTAGGACTATACTCTTTTATACCAGGGTTATTGAGTTCAGGCCTTTGGGAGAAGAGTTTGAAAATTTGGGACTTCATTTATATACCAACCCCATGATAATCTATCATCTTTGAGTGAGTCTTCATTTTCTTGGAAGCTGACAGGCATATGCTGCAATTTGATTTTCATTATGCAGTAAGGAATGCTATGTCTAAAACCTGTCTTTTCTACCTGTCCTTGGTATTTCTTCTTTCTTGCCTCTCTAAAATACTGGTTTGTGGTTTCCTTTCTCTTCCTATTTATTTCGTAAAAATAAACACATTTTCACAATTTCATCCACCTAAAGATAAATATTATTAATACCTTGGTGTATATTTTTTCAAAAATCATCTTCTATTCATTAATTATTTAATAAATATTGATCTCCCAAGAAAATGTCAGGCACTATTTTAGATATGAGAAGTATAGCAAGGAACTATATAAACAAGTCCTTATTAATCTTATGAAATAGGAAAAGATAGACAATAAATAAACAAGTGCAGGTTAGGTAATGAGAAGTACCTAAAAAAGGAAAACAGGATAAGGGATATAGAGTAGTTAGGGAAAGTTTTTGAATAAGGTAACAGTTAACATTCTATGCCTATGTGCATACATTTATTGATTATTCAAGTGTGTTTTGTTACATACTTTTCTCAGTATATTATTAACATCTTTTCATGTTGATAGACTTGTCTCAGAACATTTTATTTATTCATTTATTTTTTTTTTTTTAAGATTTATTTTTATTGTTTTTGACAGAGAGACAGACAGAGACAGAGAGAAGGGGGAGGGCCCAGAACACTCTCCATAGTTGCACATCATTGGTTTTTCCACATAGTTTCATTCTACAGGTGGGCGCTGGGCTGCACAGGGCAGGAACTAGGCCGGGGTCTCACCCATGTGAGAACCAAACTGGGGGCTCTCCCCAGTTTGGCACATGGGTCCACACAGACCAGGGCCGGGATTAGATCCTCAGTCCCCGGGGCTACAAAATGAGCGCTTAACCCACTGAGCTATCCCGGCTTCCCCCTTGTAACATTTTTTTTTTTTTTTTTAAGGTGAAGCAGCAAAGTTTATTAAGGAAAGGAGAACAAGCTCTCAAAACGAGGGGGGGCACCCGAAAGTGGAACGCCCCTTATAACATTTTTGATGACCTTGTTTTTCTGTTGTGTAGATGCCAAAATTTATTTAACCAATCAAATCACGGTGTTATGGGGTATTTTTTGTTTGGTTTTTTTTTTTTTGCAACTTTAATTAGTACCATCAGCTATGTAAACCAAAAGGTGACATTTGAGTAAAAATCTGAAGAAGGTAAATGAGCAAGTCATTGCAGTAACTTTTAGTTTTATTCTGAGTGGTATAAATTGGTATAAGAGGATTTTCAAAGAGAGAGATAACATACGAGGTTAGACTATTAAGTTTACAAACTTGCCACCTTATATTGGCAGTACTATACAAACTCAGTAAGGTTTCATAACCTTGGTATATCTGTGTCTCACACCTGTATTCACATCAATGTGTGGTGGTGTCTTGCTGAGTGACATTCATTATTATGTGCCGTCGTAAGAATGAAGGAGCTTGAATTAGAGCAACAAACAAACATTAAATTTCTTGTTAAACTTGGCAAGAGTAAAAGTGAAATCAGAGACATGTTAGTCCAAGTTCATGAGGATAATGCCAGGAACAAAATGTCAGTGTAGAAACGGATTAACCATCTTTCTGAGGGGAGAGAAGACGTCACTGATGAAAAGAGGTCAGGGTCCAGTAACTAAAAATTCGTCACATTGTGCGTCAGAATCGTCAGCTGACTATGAGAACCATAGCAGACCAAGTAAACATTGATAGAGAAAATGTTAGGAAAATTTTAACTGAAAATCTTGGCTTGAGAATGGTGTGTGCAAAAATGGTCCTAAAGAAGTTCACCGATGAACAAAAGCAGAGACCCAAAGTTTGGCAAGACATTTTGGAGAGGCAAGATGATGTTTTGGGCCGTGTTATCACTGGTGATGAAACATGGGTGTACCAATATGACCCTAAAACAAAGCATCAAAGTGCCCAGTGGAAATCAGGCAATTCTCCACAACCAAAAAAGTTCTGTTAGCCCAAAACAAGAGTCAAAACGATGTTTCTAACCATTTTTTATATCAAAGGAATTGTTCATTATGAATTTGTACCAACTGTACAGTCAACCAAGTTCACTATTTGGAAGTGCTTGAAAAGGCTGTGTGGAAAAGTTAGACAAAAACGACCTGAACTTTTGGCCAACTCATGACTCTTGCATCATGACAATTCACCAGCTACACAGCACTGTCTGTGAGGGAGTTTTTAACCAGTAAACAAGTTACTGTTAGACCACCTCCCTACTCACCTAATCTGGCCCCTGATGACTTTTTTCTTTACTGGAAAATAAAAGAAATATTGAAAGGAAGACATTTTGGTGATATTCAGGACATCAAGGGTAATACAATGACAGCTCTGATGGCCATTCCAGAAAGAATTCCAAAATTGCTTTGAAGGGTGGTGAGGTGCTGGTGTCAGTTCATAGCTTCCCAAGGGGAATACTTCATAGGTGACCGTAGGTGAGCAGTGAGGTATTATAGCACCTTTTCTATGATGAGCTCACAAACTTAATTATCAGACGGTATATGCTATATCTGTATCACATTGGCTACTCAATAGGTAGCGTATAAACATACTTGTAGAAAATGTATTTATAGCTGTATAATATAAAAATTTCCTTTTAACAGCTAATTCCAACATTTAAACTGCCTTTTTTACATTATGTTAAACACTTGAGTACTCGTCACATATATTAATACCAAGACTTGCTAATAACTAAGTATTTGGAAGAGATGTCTTATTTTTGTTTTTAAGATTTGTTTTGTTATTATTTTGACAGAGAGAGACAAAGGGAAGGGGAAGGGCCCAGAGCAGTCTCCATAGGTGTACATCATCAGTGTTTTCCCAGTTCAGCATATGGGTCCACACAGCCTGGGGCAGGGACTTGATCCTCAGACCCTGGGGCTGAAAGGCAAGCACTTAACCCACTGAGCCATCTTGGCATCCCCATGAGACATCCTATTTTTTAATTATTACTTTTCCTTGGCTTACTCATTTCTACCACTTTAATAAGTCATCAGAAAACATTGAATTGATTCATACCATCCCTTGAACTGTTCTTTGCATATTCACAGCATAATGCTATGCTCTTAATTTTATTGAGGGCATAAAAAAAAAAAATTTGAGGGGAAGCCAGGATGGCTCAGTGGGTTAAGCGCTCACTTTGCAGCGCCGGGGACCAAGGATCGAATCCCGGCCCCGGCCCGTGCAGACCCATATGCTGAACTGGGGAGTTCCCCCAGTTCAGTTCTCTCTCTCTCTCTCTCTCTCTCTCTCTCTCTCTCTCTCTCTCTCTCTCTCTCTCTCTCTCTCTCTCTCTCTCTCTCTTTCTTTCTCTCTCTCTGTCAAAAACAATAAAGTAAATGAATAAATCTTAAAAAATTAGAATAAAATTTTTGAAGTTTTGCAAAGTCATAACTAAATGCTGGTAAAGCAGGCCAAGGAGGGAATGAACACCATAAACTCATGGCGTAGGTATATATTAATGTTAAGTTGTAGGAGGGAAAAAAGAAGACAAATAAAACAAACAGGTACAGTGCTATGAGGAACCATGGATGGGGGTTGAAATTTTAGACAGGGGACCTCAGAAAGGTCTTATTTAGATTTATTTTATTATTATTATTTTTTTAGATTTGTTTATTTATTTATTTTTCTATTGTTTTTGACAGAGAGAGATACAGAGACAGAAGGGGGAGGGCCCCGAACAGTCTCCATAGTTGTACATCATTGGTTCTTCCACATAGTTTTATTCCACAGGTGGACGTGGGGCTGCACAGGGCAGAAACTGGGTCGGGGTGTCACCCCGGTGAGAACTGAACTGGGGGCACTCCCCAATTCAGCATATGGGTCCACATGGGCCGGGGCCGGGATTCGATCCTCAGTCCCTGGGGCTGCAAAGTGAGCACTTAACCCACTGAGCCATCCCAGCTTCCCAGCGAGGTCTTATTTAAAGAGTGACTTTTGGGGAAGCCGGGATGGCTCAGTGGGTTGAGCGCTCGCCTTGCAGCACCAGGGACTGAGGATCGAACCCTGGCTCCGGCCCGTGCGGAACCATATGCTGAACTGGGGAGTGCCCCCAGTTCAGTTCTCTCTCTGACTCTGTCTCTGTATCTCTCTCTCTCTCTCTCTCTCTCTCTCTCTCTCTCTGTCAATAAATAAATAAATCTTTTTTAAAAATGTTTAAAATAAATAAAATAAAGAGTGACTTTTGAATGAAAACCTGAGAGAAATAAGAGAACTGGTTAGGTAGGTGTAAAGAACATAGTAAACACCCTCAGAGAAGAGCCTTTCTGGAGCATTTGGAAAACA
>PVKE010052569.1:0-10297 GCA_004027555.1 Craseonycteris thonglongyai
CGATTTAGAGCTATTGGAGAAAAATAAATGTGAATTAAGTTTACAGCACAAGTGGTCTGCTTTGAAAGATCTGGAGAGGGAAGATATGTTGATTTTTAACACCTGGAATAGTATTCCTGACTCATATGATCAACTGAAGAAACTAGCATTTGCTGTTCTTTCCTTATTTGGGTCTACATATTTATGCGAACAATCATTTGCAAGCATGAACTTTATCAAGAGTAAATTAAGAAATCGGCTTATCAATGAGAACTTGGAATTGTGCCTAAAATTAAAAACAACAACATACAAACCTGACTTACCCTTACTTTCCAAGGAAATGCAAGGCCATTGTTCACATTAGTGGAGTATTTGCAGTTTGTTTTTTTTTAAGGATACCTTTTATATTATTTAACTTGTTATATTTTTAAATAAATATTATCTTTATATAAGTATGATACCAAGTTTTATTTAATGTACCGTTAGTTAAACTAGACATATTTAGCAAAGGCAAGCTCGAGAGTGTACTTTTTTTTTTTAATTTATTTATTAATTTTTGACAGAGAGAGAGAGAGAGAGAGATACAGAAACAGAGACAGAGAGAGAACTGAACTGGGGGAACTCCCCAGTTCAGCACATGGTTCTGCACGGGCCGGGGCCGGGATTCGATCCTCGGTCCCCGGCGCTGCAAAGTGAGCGCTCAACCCACTGAGCCATCCCGGCTTCCCCGAGAGTGTACTTTTAATCCTAATTATTTCCATAAAAATGTCTCTACTAAAGTAAAGCTTAAGTTTAAAAAAAATGGCTCTTTGAATAAACTTCAATTTTGTATTGTTTATATTTGACTCTTTTGGATGACGAGTTTGTCGACCACTGGGATAGACAATTTTTTTCTCTAAAGGGCCAGTGAGTAAACATCTTAGACTTTGTGACCCATATAGCCTCTGTCACAACTACTCAGCTCTGCCTTTGAGCAGGAAGGCAGCCACAATTTCATTGGGGTGTCCAAAAAAACTTCATTTCTGAATTCTGAAATTTGAATTTCATTTCATGTGTCACTAAATGTTCTGCATTTGGTCTTCTTTTCTTCAATTATTTAAAAATATAAAACCACTCTTAATTCATGGGCAACAAAAAAACAAACAATGGGCCATGTGTGGCCTGAGGACACTGTTTGCTCCTGCCTGGTCTGTAAGACTGTCGGACACTAAAGGGGGGTGGGGGGTTGGGGAAGATGGGGGAAGCCAGGATGGCTCAGTGGGTTGAGCACTCACCTTGCAGCCCTGAGTTCGAGGATGGAATCCTAGCCCCAGCCCTTGCAGACCCACATGCTGAACTGCGGTGTGCCCCATGTGGGAGGCCCGCTGCCCCGTGCAGCCCCACACCCACCTGTGGAATAAAACCACATCAAAAACTAATGCTGTCAACTATGGAGACTACTCTGGGCCCTCCCTGCTCTCTCTGTCTCTCTGTCTGTCTCTGTCTCTCTCACTCTGTCAAAAAATAATAATATTAAATCTTAAAAAAAAAAAACCCTGAGGGAGACCAATGAGAATCATAACAGACACAGTTTGTTTAATGACAAGGTGTGTGATACCCTTAATGAACTCTACAAAATTATGTATTAAAGGAGCCCTATCTCATGGGTTTTTAGATTTTATCAATTGCTCTAACTTCAGGAATGTGTATCTAAATGCCAGAAATGGACTGAGAAGAACTATATGGGTACCTGATTCTGGTTTCTTTTTTCTTTCCAAATTAACCAGAAATGTAGGAGAAACTGACAGATAATAGCTTTCTTTTGTTTAAATGGCATCATCCAACTTATTGTGGGCTTATGAAACATAGCATTTCTGCATATTCTAATACCCAGAATATTAGGAAACTGTTTTTAGTTTGATTGTCCTTTATTAGTTACTTATTAGTTTAGAACTGACAACCTGAGCTACATTTTTAAACATGAATTTTACTCGGAAAAAATTTTTTTAAGGATTTATTTTTATTGTTTTTGACAGAGAGACAGACAGAAAGAGAGAAGGGGGAGGGCCCAGGGCAGTCTCCATAGTTGTACATCATTGATTTTCCACATAGTTTCATTCTACCCAGTGGGCATCAGGCTGCATAGGGCAGGAACCGGGCCGGGGGCCTTCCTCATGGAGTTCACCCCAGCAAGAGCCAAGCTGGGCACACACCCCAGTTCAGCATATGGGTCCACACTGACCAGGGCTGGGATTTGATCCCTGAACCCCAAGGCTGCAAAATGAGCACTCAACCCTCTGAGCCATCCCTGCGTCACTGGAAAATTTTAATTAACAAGTCTTTATTTATTTTTATTTTCCTTTTTTAAAATTATTAAATTTATTGGGATGACATTGATTGGTAAAAATTACATAGGTTCCAGGTGTACCATTCTACAATATATCTATGTATTGCATTATGTGCTCACCGCCCAGAGTCATTTCTTTTTCTATCACCATATGTTTAATACCCCCTCCCCCATTACCCTCAGGTAATGACTAAAACTATTGACTGTGTCCATGAGATGTTGTTTCTTTGTTACTTTCAGTTTTATATTCCACATATAAGTGCAGTCACATGGCTCTTGATTTTTTCAGTCTGACTTCTCACTTAATATGATGATCTCAAGGTCCATCCATGTTGTTGCAAATGGCAGTATTTCATCTCTTCTTATCTCTGAGTAATATTCCATTGTGTAAATGTACCATGACTTCTTTTTCCAGTCATCTACCAAAGGACACTTTGGTTGTTTCCATGACTTGGCCAGTGTGAACAGTGCTACGATGAACACTGGGGTACATATATCTTTGCAGACTAAGGTTTTCAAATGTTTTGGGTAGATACCCAGCAGAGGAATTGCTGGGTTGTATGGTAATTCTATTTTTAACTTTTTGAGGAACTTCCTTACTGTCTTCCATGGTGGTTGTACAAATGTACATTCCCACCAGCAGTGTATGAGGGCTCCTTTTTGTCCACAGCCTCTCCAGCACTTGTTATCCCTTGTCTTGTTGATTACAGCCATTCTAACAGGGGTGAAGCGGGCTTGTTAAATGTATGATTTTCTTGATTGTAGTAATCATCTGGATAATGTTGAAGAAGTCATTGTTATCCATACATCCATTGTTATTACCATCACTACATGCTAGGCTTTTAAGAAATAATAAACATTTTGTTTTAGAATAATTTTATATTTACAGAAAAGTCTCAAAGATAATACAGAGACTTCTTAAACTCGTATAACTCTCGTCCAGCTGCCAAAATAAGAAACCAACATTGGCACATTGATTTTAACTAAACTCTAGACTTCTTACAGATTTCACCTGTGCTAGACTTGATAAAATCAGAGTAAGTTATTACAATTGTGCTTTCATTTTATAATAAAGCAGGCATAAGAGATTAGGTTACATTAAAAGTAGATTATAATCACAGGATATATCTTTTTAACTATTCTTTTCCTCTTAGATATTTTAGTGAATTCATACGAAAAAAGCCACATCAAGATTACTTTACCATTATAATAAAATTTCTGATTGGGATCCTTTAATTAGACATTTGAGAGTGTTCAATATGTAATGTGGAATGGAAAATAAAAAGTGCAGCTGTTTTTTTTTAAAGCCAACAAAGACCAAAACCAATGCAGTGTGACTTCCTAATAACATCAGTTGTCTTACTTCTGTTAAATCTATAGCTGCTACAGTTTGTTCATATTTGGAAAAGAAAACTAAAAAGGAAACTATCTTGCTTTAAGCTAATTCCTTTTCTTAAACTTTTATTTTCCAGTAATAAACATACATTGTTTATTAATACTCATTTTACACACCAATTTATTTTCTGCATTTTGCTGATTCAAATATCCAATTTCCTTACTCCATTTAAAAAAACCCTCAAAACAACCTTCTACAAGACTCAATTTGCCTCCCTATATGATACATCGATATTGCAGATTAGTTCTTTTTCTCTCTACCTCAAGGTTCACTTCATCTCAGTTCACGTTTAATTATCAGAATGGGTGTTGTCTCTTCAATAGAGAAGATCTCCTAAAGAGAAAGGTCTTCACCTATCATTCAGATAATACAGGGAGCTGGGCAAGCTTTTTTTCCCCAGTGCTCAAAGGGTTAGATGCAGTCCTTCCAAGCACAACAGATTGGTTTGCTCTGTGAAGAATTAAGACCAGAAATCAATGTATCCTGTATGTATTGGACCTGTTAATAGGGTTTGTAATAATCAACTTTAAATCATCTGTGGGGAGACAGGCTGTTATGGATAAATGATATCCCATAACTTTTTAATTGCGAAAGTGATACTGGCAATATGGATATGCCAAAGACAAGCCATAACATGCTTCTTTTAAGTGAAACATTGTACATATAAGGGTTCAGTATTATCCAAGTTTTCAGGAATCCACTAGGAGGTCTTAGAACTATCCCCTGTGGATAAGTGGGGACCACTGTACTTGCTATAGACTGCGTCCACCCCAAATTCATATATTGAAACCTAACACCCAATTTAGAGGTGAAGCCTTTGGAAGGTGGTTAGGTCATGAGGCTAGAGCCCTCATGAATGGGATTAGTACCCTTATTAAAGAGACCCCAGGAAGATCCCTCACCCTTCTGCCACGTGAGGGTACACATGAACCAGGAAGGAGGCTCTCACCAGACACGCAATCACTCCCAGCCCATAGAACTGTGAGAATTAAGTTTCTATTTATAAACCGTCCAGTCTCCAGTATTTTGTGATAGCAGCTGGGAGGGGTTACGACAAAACGTGTGCAAAGGGCCTTTAAGAAACCAAAGTTCAACAGGAAACACTGATAAAAGATAAGTACTGGCACTGGTGCCCAGAAAAAAATAAAGAAGGGTTTTATTAATAGGAAAAAATGTCAAAAAACACTTGACAGTATTGCCCAAAGTGTGGAAAACACGTATTCTCACAGTTTGCTAGCGGGAGCTGGTTAGTGTGCCAGTCAGATGGCATATTAAGTGGGGAACTCAAGGGAGTTTACGGAAAGGATGGTTTAGATGTGCTCGCTGCTGAGGGAACCTATATGGCTGGTGAAGCGCCCCCTGCACAAGCAGCTCGCTGCAGGAAGGGCCAGCCCAGACCTCTGGGGCTAGGGGAGGGAGCTTTGCTACCAATACAAGTAGAGGGCTTGTTTGCCTCTGGAGAGGAGCTGCCTGATTGACTTGTGATAGAGGAATGCAGCCATGGCTCAGCAGACGCCTGGGGCTCCTTCCTCCTGCCCTGCCAGCTGGTACCAGTGTTTCTCACAGGGAACCGGACTGCAAATCAGTGGAAGAAGACACTGGCTGATAGAGCTTTATGAACGGCAGCCTCTTGGGCGTGAGAAGGGGAGTGGCTATCTAGAGGGCAGAGTATCCAACACAGGGATAACATTGTCAATTTTAAATAAACACCCGGATCTAAGAATTCCACTGCAGAGAAACTCAAATGTACCTAAAGTTGGGGGGGGGGGGGGGAGCGTTTTGTATTTATTGAGAGCTTACTATGTGTGAGGCAACAATCAAGACACTTTACACTAAATCCTCCTAAGAACCCTATGAGTTTGGCACTGTCACTATTGCCATCTTACACTTAAGAAAATTTATTTTTTTAAAGATTTATTTTATTGTTTTTGACAGACAGAGTGAGGCAGAGAAGAGAGAGACAGAGAAGGGGGAGGGCCCAGAGCAGTCTCCATAGTTGTACATTGTCAGTTTTTTAAAATATTTTTTTATTTTTATTAAGGTGTTTGTTTTTTTTTATTGTTTTTGACAGAGAGAGAGAGACAGACAGACAGACAGAGAACTGAACTGGGGGCACTCTCCAGTTCAGCATATGGGTCCGCACGGGCTGGGGCTGGGATTCGATCCTTGGTCCCTGGCGCTGCAAAGTGAGCGCTTAACCCACTGAGCCATCCCGGCTTCCCCTCAGTTTCTGACATGGTTTCATTCCACACAGGTGGGCGGGGGCCACGCAGGGCAGGAACTGGGCTGGGGGCTGAGCCGGGGGGGGCAGAGGCAACTGAACTGGGGGCCTCCTGCATGGGAAGCACATCCAAGTTCAGCATGTGGGTCTGCACTGGCCGGGGCCAGGATTCGATCCTCGGTCCCCAGGCCTGCAAAGCACGCACTTAACCCACTGAGCCATCCCAGCTTCCCCACTTAAAGAAATTAAAGTTGGTAAAGTGAAGATGGTCACAGTTTACAAGTGACAGCACTGGATTTAAACTGAGTCAATTTGACTCCAGCTATAAGGAAATCCATAGCAGCATTGTTTATAATCCAGCTATAAGGAAATCCATAGCAGCACTGTTTATACAGGGGTCTCCAAACTACGGCCTGCGGGCCGCATGTGGCCCACAAGGCCCTCTCATCCGGTCCATGGAGACCTTTTTATCTGAATAAAATCATGTTAAATAAATAATTAAAGACAACATCTATGCTTTGATTCTTTTTTATTTGGACCTCAAGTGTGTAGTCGGCCCCCAAATTCCTGTTGATAGTTAATGCGGCCCGCAGGCTGAAAAGTTTGGAGACCCCGGATCAGAACAAAAGACTGAATACAAACCTAAATGGCCCTGGTTTGGGGACAGGGTACATCGACACAATGGAATACAATGCAGCTTTAAAAAGTGAAGTAGATAAACACATTCTGACATGGAAAGGTCTCTCAGATACATACAGGGGGACATAGCAAAGGTATAGAACATTGTGTGTTCTGTGCACTCATCTATACAAAAAAATGAAAGGTACACAAGAAACCAAACAGCGGTTATCTCTGGGTGGAAGGACTGGTAATCCAGGGAGAATTTTTCAATGTGTACACTTTAGTCCTGTTTTAATATTTTAATATATGTATTATATTTCACATAAACATGTTGTGGAAAATCGGGAGACGCAGAGACGACCCTAGCACCAGGAATGTCTTGAAAAATTAAGCTGAGCAGATGGCCAGCTCTCTTTGCTTAATCTTGCAAAGAGCTTTCCTCTCTGCTGGCTTTTTATTTATATTCCATTAATATGAATACATACATGAAAACAATCATCAAAACATACAATCATGAAAACACAGGAACAGGAGTATATTGTGTTCCCATAAAAAACAAAATTAGAGAGTTTAAGATTCCCTTTAAACTTCATAAAAAGTTCTCCAGCATTCCTTTAAACTTCAGCACATAATCCCCACCATCCGTTCTTGCCTCTGCAAAAACTGCGTTTTGCATCCATTTAAGCTTTAGCCAAAGTTCCATGAGAATGCATCTCAGCTTCAGCTAAGATGCTCTGAGAATGCCTCTCAGCTTCAGCTAAGTTTCCCTGAGAATGACTCCCTCATTCTCAGACCCAGTTCCCCTAATCAGGAAGTACTTGTCCTTCCTTTCATATTTAGACACCCTTCTTCTTTCAGGTTCCTTGAGACTTGTTTACACTATCCTGTCACGAGGCTAACCATAAGCCATTCCTGTTTTCAGGGCAGCAGTCTCCTATGTATCAGTCAAATGTTCCAAGACTCAAGCCACCTAGTTTTTGACTTTCTCTAATTCCTTTTTCCTACAGTTCCTTGAGGCCTGTATACACAATCCTGTAATGAGGCTGACCATAAGCCATCCCTGTTTTCAGGACGGTGGTGTCCTGCGTATCAAGAGAGTGTTCCAAGACTCAAGTCACATAATTTTTAACTTTCTCTACATAAACATGCAAACATATGTAAAGTACCCACAACAGAACAATAACAGCTAACATTTATAGAGTACTATTCTAAATGTTTTACATGTATTACCTCTGAATATTCAGAAAAATCCTATAGTGTCTATTATGTTTACCTTGAATTTTTTTTTAACATTTATATTTTATTTATTTTTATTTATTTTTATTGTTTTTGACAGAGAGAGAGAGAGAGAGATACAGAGAGAGAGAGAGAGAGAGAGAGAGAGATACAGAGACAGAGAGAGAACTGAACTGGGGGAACTCCTCAGTTCAGCATATGTGTCCGCACGGGCCGGGGCCGGGATTCGATCCTGGTCCCCTGTGCTGCAAAGTGAGCGCCTAACCCACTGAGCCATCCCGGCTTCCCCCGGGAGGGGGTTCTTGATTAAAAATTTGGTCTATATGGAGCAACAAAAATGTTCATACAATGCAAAAATAGTATTGTAATATATATTTTTTAATTTCAACATAAGTACAATTTACAAATATAATACATAAAAAAATTATGTATAGTATTATTTTATTCTTTGGCATATTTCTCATTTGAGTGAATTTTTTTAGTAGATTGCTGTCATTGTTTAAAAGGTCATGAAATTTTTCACAAGAATTTGTTAAATTATATTTCACACATAAAATGACTTTCAAAGTCTCAACACTTAATTGTGATTTTTCTTTTTTTTTAAAATATATTTTATTTATTTATTTATTTTGACAGAGAGAGAGAGAGAGAGAGAGAGAGAGAGAGAGAGAGAGAGAGATGCAGAGATAGAGAGAGAACTGAACTGGGGGAGCTCCCAGTTCAGCATATGGGTCTGCACGGGCCGGGGCCAGGATTCGATCCTCAGTCCCCGGCGCTGCAAAGTGAGCGCCCAACCCACTGAGCCATCCCGGCTTCCCCTTAATTGTGATTTTTCTGATGTCCACACTTTATTTACCGTAGAAAAAACACATTCAGTCGCAGCATTAGTTCCTGGTAAGTACAGCGCGTATTCCACAATTTTTAGCGCATTATTGTATGGAACATGGTTTGTTTCAAAATGATGAAATATTTCTAACCATTTGTTCTCTATTGTGATTTCTTCTGATGCCCAAGATCTAACCTCTTCCTTATCAATATATTTTTTTAATAATGATACCTCATTAAAAAGATCATTTTCGGAAATATTACTATATGGGAAATTTTAAGTAATATGATCGAATGATTTTTGCACAACATTCCAATTAAGTGCTTGTTTTAATGTAACCCAATGAAAATGTTCAATATCATTGTAATGTACCGTCCATTCTTCTAAATAATCTATGCAGTTACTATAGAACTTTTTAACGTGATTCATGATATCTGCACGATTTATTGCACCTTGTTCTTCTAGATGGCTTATACTATTACGGATAGTTAATGGAAGAAAATTATTTTCTAACCGTTCTTGACACTGAAATTTTTAAATTATTAACTTCATTTTCTACTTCAATTACCAAAATTTTGTCACCTTCAGTAAGTTTTATAGCATTTTGAAAAAGAGCTGCTTGATTGTGTACAAACTCTAGCCAAATTTTTGAAGATTCTTTTTCAAAAAACTCTTCTAAAATTCTAGGACATTTATCCTATGATAGAAAGTAGGATTTTAAAGGATCGTATATTTTCAAAATTCTTTCGACAGCTGGCAAAAGAGCTAACCAGCGCATTTTACTGTATCCAAGTACTTTCTGATATTCGACTTCCGCAGTTTCACAAAATTCTTTAAGCATTTCAACGTGCACAGTGTATATATAGAAGAAATAAGAATATATTTTAATAACCATATTTTCCACATCTACGGGCAACAAGTCAGCAGCTGTTTGAATGGCGTTATGTATTATGTGCGCTGCACAACCAACACCAGTAATGTTTTGATTAAGGTTTTTGTTTAATTTATAAAAAATATTATTTGTACCTCTTCTCACTTTCCCTCCAAAATTTGCATTCGTGTTGTCTGCACAATATGCAATCATTTTATGTTTTAAATTGTTTTTTTCCAAAATATTAATAATGGAACTGAAAATTATTTCAGAAGTTTCGCTGGGCAAAGAAACAAAATCTAAAATTCGAATTTTTATTCCAGTTTTTGAATCAAAAAATCTAATAATGGTTGGAAATAACTTTATATCCTTATGATTAGATGCGTCAGAATATATGGATATAAAATTAATTTTTTCTAGATTTTTGTTTAATTCTGAAAATGTATATGGGGAAAGCACATTAAACACAATTGCCTCGGATTTTGTTCTACCACAGGCATATTTTTTGTTGAACAACTTTTTGACAACTTGTGATGTACAGTCCATAGATCTGAAGGAATGATTGTGATTAATAGCATGAAAAGACATAAGTCCTTCTGCTAATGCTAATTTCTTTTCTTCATCTCCATAAGTTGTTTTCCGAAAAAATTCCTGTATTTTGGAGGAAGATGCAGCAGTATTTAAATATCTTTTATGTTTCTGTGTCTCCAAGTGCTTTGAAATATCATTCTTCCCGCCGTGCGAAATAGAAAATTCACCATTACATTTCTCACATTTTGCCATGTAATCGCTTTTGTTTTTTTTTACTTTAATTTTTATTT
>PVKE010052570.1:0-10293 GCA_004027555.1 Craseonycteris thonglongyai
TAAGTTGTCTGCGATAACTACCGATGGGGCACCAGCAATGGTTGGTCAAAACAAAGGATTGATTGCCCTTTGCAGGAAAGATGAATCATTTTCAAACTTTATGTCCTACCACTGTATTATCCATCAGGAAGCTTTGTGTTGTCAAATACTGCCCTTTGAACATGTTATGAAAATAGTCACAAAGAGAATCAACTCTATTCAAGCAGCTCCATTGCAACACCGACTTCTCAAGGCCCTGTTAGAAGATACTGAAGATAAAGAACACGATCTCATCCTGCATACTGAAGTACGTTGGCTCAGTAAAGGTAAAGTTTTTACAAGATTTGTGAACTTAATTGAAGAAATAAAAACATGTATACATGATAAAAATGAAAATTATGATGAACTAACAGACTCTTGCTGGCTGGTGGGTTTGGGTTTTCTTGCTGACACCATGGAAAAATTAGATTCTTTCAATTTGGAGTTGCAGGGAAAAGACAAAAATAGAGCTGAAATGATAAGCTCTGTAAACGCACTGGAAGCAAAATTGACTTTCTTGATATCACATCTGCATATCAAGTCTCTCGTGCACTTCCCATATATGAGGAAAATGCTAGGTAACAATGAATTAAACGTGTCATTATTTATTGAGACCCTGCAAGTGCTTCAAAAACAGTCTGAAGAGAGTTTTCTGCAGTTTACAAATATCGAGCCAATTGTCTCCTTCTGTATCAATCCTTTTACTTGCCAAATAAATGGAATAGAACTAGCCTCATGTATTGCAGACCTTGTTCAGGGGAAAGCAGAAGAACTAGAGTTAGAAATTTTGAACCTTAAGAACGATATTTTGCTAAAATCCTTAATATCAGAGGACTTATGGAACATAGTTGACAAAGAAAGGTTCCCATTTTTTTTAAAAGCAGCATATAAAATCAAATCGTTTTTCGGATCAATGTATTTATGCGAATCTTTGTTTTCAAACATGAATTTAATAAAATCATGATATAGATCTCAACTTACCGATGAGCATCTTAATAATTGTTTGCTAACAGGGTTGTCGTCACACTCTCCTAATTACGAGGCACTGGCCAATGAAATGCAATGCCAAAGATCACACTGACAGATTGTTTTTTTTAATGTTTTCTTTTATGTTTTTTTAAATGATTTTGTTATATGTGTGTTTTTTCTTTACTTTGTATTACATTTTGTATATATGTTTCTTTGTGTGTATATAATTTGTACAATAAATTTATTATTTTAAAATTATTTTTGTTTATTATTTTTTATTCTTGTTCAATAATAAATATCCTTAGAAATAGCTGGTGTCCACCGCTCTACCGATATTTTAGAATGCGCCCTAGGGTATACAAATGTTGGGAACCCCTGCTCTAGAGAAACCTCCACCTCTGTGAATGGTCCCAGCTCCTGGGCTGCATTATCCTCCCTTCCTGTCTCCATCAGGCAGTGTGATAGGGACTTTCTCCAGTTGCTCGTCAACAGATTTCATAACTGACTCTTATTTGGCTTCTCACCTCTTTCATCGTCTGTGCAACACATTCTTGTACAAAATGCCCTCTTTTTGTTTTGTGACTAGACGCTGAATGATACAGTCAATGAATTTTGCAGGAGGGAAGCACTCTTTGTTTCTCACAGATGAACACAATGTGTGACATATTTCCCTTCAGAATTCCTGGAGACAGCAGAGAGAAACCTCCAATGTCTAAATAAGACCTATTGAGATCACAATTGGGCCAGCAGATTCTAGCCAGTCACAACTTCTGCTAGTCAGATTTGAGCCTTTCCAAAACCTTCTGAACAAGTTTAAGAAAAGACTGAAAGGTATCTCATCTTCTCTTTGTAGCCAGTGCTTAGCATATGCCTTTGGCAATCAGACCTTTGTCCAAGACTCGCCTTGGAGCCAGCAGACAACCCAGAGTGCACCCTTCTTTTCAGCCTTTGCCCCATGGACCCAGCGGAGGCTGGGAACCTCTGATCTCACTCCAATCTTCCTATGCTTTCTGCTCCTTTAGAGAGTCCATTCTTAGAGCATTTCCTAAATGTGTTCAATTGGCAATTTAAAATCTTCCTCTGGCATTTGATCTACAGCCTCCACAAATATCATGAGCTTCTGTCATCTGGGGCCTGCCCTAGAACTAATTCAACCTTCCTTAAAGTGTGTATAGGATGACACTAAGGTTTATAGTCCTCATTTCTCCAACATATTCTGCAGGAAGTCTTTTGTGGAACCATATTTCATATGAAAGCGTAGTTCCAGATTTCTATTGACACATTATCCATTCTCTCCTCTTACAGCCCCACAGAGCAAATGTCAGGGCTTGATCACACCTGTCTGCCTGATACTCCTCTCCATGACAGGATACACCAAGTATACCAACAGCTCAGGCTGGGTCTGCACATAATTTGTCTGTAGTGGTATAAGGGTCCTGGTTTATTTCATTTGGTGTGGCCAGTCCCCGTACTGTAGTTCAACAATGCCACCCCTTTCCATATTCGTAAGATTATCATCAACTACTAAAATGAACCCACATTTATTTATAGGTGGTCACAAACATGCAGATCGTTCATAGGATGGATCAACTATTTAGTTACTATTCCCTTAGCGGTTTCCTTTCAAACCACATAGAATTAACCAGGGGTTTACACTGGACATTTTTTTCCCCTTTGTACTCTATCTTCCCCATCCTTGGGTTATTTGTGCTCCCCTGGTCATCATGACCAACAAGGCCTGTCCTGGTTTCTAGCCCCAACAAAGGTAGATTTTTGAATTCTCCAGTGTGCAGCACCTATATAAGATAAACTAAACTCTTTTGTTAATATTGATACTTCTTATAGCATAACTTCAGTGTCTGCAGGTTCTAGAAGATGTTTTCTTCCCTTCAAGGGCAAGAAGAGAGAGGAACAAAGAAATTGTAGGTGATAGCAGACTCCATCCTGCTACAGAAGAGCATTAGCAATGGATTAACTTTATAATGAAGAAAAACTAGTAAAATTAATTTTTAAAAAAGTTTTAGGGGAAATAGAATTGCAACACACACAGATGGACAAGACCAAAGAATTTCTAAAAACAATCTTTATAATTAAGGGTTCCTTTTTTTCTTTGATTTTTCTATATAATTGCCATTTTATAACTAAATATTCTTCGAGATAGACAGACAGACAGATTGATAAACCTGTAGCATAGACCCAGAATAATTTATGAGGAAGGAGGCTTCTCCTAACATGGTAAATATGTGTGCTAGGGAGGGAAAAATTCTGTATATATTTTTTTCACAAAAAAAAAACCTTATTTTTCTTCACATAGAAATTGTGACAAGGGACATGCAATTGCTGTGAACTAAAATGGGAACACCAACACATTATTTCTGTTCAAAACATCTCTGTCCAACTCACTGATCTCCCACACTCCTGAATAACATCGCGAACCTTCCAGTTACATGAAAATAAATAGTGAGGTTTGGTCTGAATAATTCCTTGTATTTTTAGCATGTTGTTATTTCTCCTGCTGTGAGGCAAAGAGTTAGTTAAGTTGACCTGGCGTCTTTTAACACCCATTCTCATTTGTCAGAATTGGGAGAGTGCAGAAGTCTGCACACCAGTGAATTTCTTCCTGGTGATTAGAGGTGTTGTGCAATGGCAGGGTGATTGCTGTGCTTCAAATGAAGCAGTTGCTTTGAAAAATAAGCATAACTCACTCTCACCCACTCCCCAAACAGATTTTTCTTCTATGGTGAAAATGTTGGATAACAACTCAAGTAAGAAAATGCATATGATGTAAGTCAGTTGGTTAGAGTTCACAATTTGACCAGTTGCTTGACTATCACATGTAAGCATATTCAGTTCCAAAAGACAAGCACTTTTACTTCCAATATGCATTCATAATTGGGAAATAAAGCATGATATGAACTTGGGTGCTCCTGGGGAAAACACCCAGCTATACTTTGTATGATCACAAAACATTCAATTTGGAAGGAACCACAGCAATGATTTTATTCAGGAAGGCTAGGGCCTCCACGAAGTCCTGATTTTAACACTAAGTCTCATGTGCCAGGAAACCTCTCAGTCCTGGGATGGTTGGTCATCCTAAAATTAGGTCTAAATTTTAGGTCTTCTGATTACTGACTCAGTGATGTTTGTTCCATACATCTTCGTTTCTAGTGAGATTCTAGCTCTTCTGCCATTAAAGACAGCTTAAAAATATGTTTAAGTGCTAATTATACATTCTTTACATATTTAAGGGACAGAATAAAAAGTTGGATTTTGTTTTCTCCACATGTTGTTTTAGAGTCTATCCCCATATGAGACATGCCTAAATATTATTTCACTTCATTCTTTCTCCTGTTTCTCCTTTCTTTTTATTCTTGGAATGATGTATATTTGTGTTGTTATGTGTGGCTTTGGCTGATAAATCAAATCAGTAGATATTGCAAATAAACAAACAAAATGAATTTGAGAGGTTATAAGTGTTTGCAAGTGTCACCGTGGAGACCAGAGAATGGATTGTAACCATGGAGACTTGCATACACACTGCCTGTAATGATTTTTGTGTGAAATCAGATCTAGAGGAGATTTGGGAAGGAGGCTGTATAAATGGAACTGGCAATTAGTGTGTCTGGAGAGAGTTGTGTAAAAAGGCTGGAAGATGTTAAATCAAGTTGACAGTCTAAAATATTTTTGCTCTCATCATTGTTCCATCAGTGAACAAGAAAAACACCTTCAGGGAGAACCCCAAAATTTAGAGAGTGAGAGGGTATGTGCCATCAGCTGCTAAAATACTACAGGTGATTTTCATCCAGTTGCATTGAATCTGAACACTTTAAGGACATGCAAATATTGTCCCCATTTTACTATGAAGAAACTGATGCACAGAGAAGTTAAGTATCTTCCCCAAAGTCACACAGCTAGAAAATGTGAAGCCAGGATTCATATCAGGCAGCCTGGTGGCAGAGCCCATGTTCTTGAAGACTATAGGCTAATGAAAAAATTAGGTCCTTGTTTTTGAGGTACTTCAAAGCTAAATAAGGAAATAAGCATAGAATTGAAGAATAACACCAGGGCAACAATTGTATTTCTAGTACCTATACCCGTTTTAGCTAGTATTTAGTTATAGATTAATGTCTACAGGACTCTTATTTCTTTACCTCTTTCTCCTATATAGGTATTATATCACTGGGGTTCTCAGTTGCAGAGAACAAAATCCATGTTAGCTAACTAAAAGAGAAAAGAAATATATTAAAGGGTATCATTTTGGTCATGGGATAGGGGAATCAGAGGGTCACTTGAAAGCTATGGAACCCAAATTACACCCTATTTCCTACATCACTGTTAGTACACCCCTTTGTCAATAGACATTTATATCAAATTTACTGGTACCTTAAAGTGTGTAATTGTGCTTTTCAGTGGATTGACTCATGGGTTAGACTCAGTTGGGAATAACCCTGGCTCCTCTCTGTAAACTCTAATTCCTCACAGAAAACCATGGACAGCATCCCATGGCCAAGCTGTGCTTATGGTTCCAAAGCTCTGGATAACAGATTCCTAGTGATCTCAGGAAGCTTTGTGTTGATCAACCAGCCATCCTTGACAGGATTTGTCTGACAGCAAGGATCAACAGAACTTATTGTAGTCTTAAAAAGTGGCTGTATCAATAACCTTGGATAAAGTTTTCTTTTTTTTTTTTAGATTTATTGTATTGTTTAATAGAGGGACA
The DNA here is from genome assembly GCA_004027555.1 of Craseonycteris thonglongyai. Lineage (NCBI taxonomy): Eukaryota > Metazoa > Chordata > Mammalia > Chiroptera > Craseonycteridae > Craseonycteris > Craseonycteris thonglongyai. The sequence continues at coordinate 5,708 of PVKE010052570.1, forward strand.
AAAGAGAGTGAGGGAGAGAGAGAGAGAGGGAGAAGCGGGGAGGACCCAGAGCGGTCTCCATAGTTGTACATCATTAGTTATGACATGATTTCATTCCACACATGTGGATGTGGGGCCATTCAGGTGGGAACCGAACCAGGCACCTCCTGCATGGGAGGCGAGAACCTTCACCACTAAGCCACCCCAGTGGTTATCAGCCGTGCTTCAGTTCAGTGCATGGGTTTACACAGGCCAGGGCCAGGAACTGAACCCCAGACCTTATGATGGTGAGGCAAGCGCTCAACCTCTGAGCTATCCTGGTATCCCCTTGGATAAGTTTTTTTATTCAAATCTTAGGGAAGATTCTTTTACAAATTGTTGATAAACTATGAGAATCAACCTTCATTTTGCACTAAATACTCAGCAGACAGCAAAGTATACAGGACCTCTCTTTTTCTGAAAGAAAGCAAAGGACCATATAAAGTCCACTGGGTTTGTACTGAGACAGAAAGAAGTTGTTTTGCATATTAAAATAGAAAATACGGGGGTAGTGCCTGGTCCCGAGCAGACATGCTATTACTGGGAGTTTACTTCCTCCACCACATTTTACCCCATGGCCCCTCTGAATGTGACCAGAATGTTGGGCTAGACTTGTTATATGTCAGACTGGAAGCAGCTAGTTTGTTTTTAACACTTTAGATACTGTCAGATACGTAAAGATATTATTTCCCATTTGTCTCTGATTGAAAGTTTATAACCAAGTTTGTGACCCAACTTTATTTGGCAAGTACATAAGACTTTATGGCATGATTTTTAATATACCGAGCACCCAGCTTCATCTTACATTCCTTTTTTTTTTTTCAATAAATCTTTATTTATTTATTTTTGACAGAGAGAGAGAGAGAGAGAGAGAGAGGGAGAGAGAGAGAGAGAGAGAGGTAGAGAGAGAGGGAGAGAGAGAGAGAGAGATACAGAGACAGAGAGAGAACTGAACTGGGGCAGCTCCCCAGTTTAGCATATGGGTCCTCATGGGCCGGGGTCGGGATTTGATCCCTGGTCCCCGACGTTGCAAAGTGAGCGCTTAACCCACTGAGCCATCCTGGCTTCCCCTTCATCTTACTTTCTAAACCTCTTTTTATTTTTTCATCTCTTTAAAACTATTTATTTGTATCTTATCTTACTGTGTTATAGGCATCTTTTCATGCTTAAGTGTATTTTTGGAAAGAAGTAACAAAATCTCTTGGTCACCCTAACACCCCAATCACTCAGATATTGGAAAAGAAACAGATTGTTGAAATGCTTATGCCACCCACACTGAGGGTAACAGGACAACCTAATCATAATTTAATTCCTATTTCACCCTCACTGTTGTTGGTACCTTTTCTTACCCCATTTTGAAAAGGTAGTTAAGCCTTCCATTCCCATGGAACAAAACACTGGCTCTTGTGTTGTGGGGGCAAAAGCAAAAGTTGCTACGTGCCTGGTGGGTAAAACTAGCCTCAACTTTTGTTTTCAAGGCATAAGTTTGTGAAAGCGATAGTAACAAAATATCTGAAAGGAGAGGGGGCTCCAGAGTTTAAAAAAGCAGTTCAATCCATTTGAGGAGTGGAGAGGTGTTAATGCTTCCTTGTGGCTGAAGGAGTTGGGGCTTTGGTCGACCCACAGGGAGTGAGGACCGGCACACTCATTCGTAGCACGTGCGGCACATAAGCAACCCACGTGAGAAGGGCCGTGTCACGCTTTTGGCAGCCACATGTGGGCCCTGTCATACCTCCCAGCCCTTGGAAATGTTATCTGTGTCCAAGCTGCCCATTTCCCAGAGATCAAGACCAAGGTGAACCCAACAGTAGGGTTCCTTTTGCCTGAATTCTGGACTTACAAGCCAACTGAGATTATGAATTAACCCTAGAAGTGGAGGCAGCTCCTCCAAAGAGATCAGGGGTGACTTTCTCACCACCCTATAAGCTTGGGGAGAATCTTCTTGTTTTTCAACATTGTGTGTGTGTGTTTTCATTAACGGTTAGTTTTATTGGGGCGATAATGGTTGGTAAAAATTATATCGTTTCCAGGTGTACAATTCTACATTGCATTGTCTATGTATCTCGTTATGTGCTCACCATCCAGTCAGTTCTTTTTCCATCATCATGTATTTGATGCCCTGTCCCTCCTCCCCCATTCTTCTCCCCCGTTACCATGGTTAACCACTAAGCTATTGACTGTCTATGAGTTTTTGTTTCTTTGTCACTTTCAGTTTTATATTCCACCTATAAGTGAGGTCATATGATTCTTTTTTTTTTCAGTCTGACTTATATTGTTTAGTAAGAAGTTGTGGTACATTTACACAATGGAATATTACTCAGACATAAGAAAAGATGAAATTCTGCCATGTGCAACAACATGGATAGACCTTGAGATCATCATATTAAACATTGTGGTTTTTTTGTTTTTGGTTTTTTGACAGAGGCAGAGACAGAGACAGAGACAGAGACAGACAGAGAGAAGGGGAAGGGCCCAGAGCAGTCTCCACAGCCATACATCATCAGTTTTTTGGTTTTTGTTTTGAACATGGTTTTGTTCCACACCGGTAGGCTGGGGCCACGCAGGGCAGGAACTGAGCTAGGGGCCTCCTGCATGGAAGGTGCGCCCCCTTGAGCCAGGGGCTGAGCCATGAGGTGAGAACTGATTTAGGGGGCCTCCCACATGGGAAACACACCCCAGTCCAGCATATGGGTCCACACGGGCCAAGGCTGGGATTCAGTGGTCAGTCCCCAGAACTGCAAAGTGGTCACTTAACCTGCTGAGCCATCCCGGCTTCCCCAGCATCGTGGTTTTTAACTCCACATGTTGTTAGGTTAATGTTTATTATTGCTACAAAGGATAGTGCTAGAAGTAGAACTCAGGCCTTCGTGGGCATTAACCTGGCAGTGTTCTCGTGTAGCTTTGCTGTCTCTGAGGAAATGATATTGATCACTGAAGAGTGATTCATCCTAATTCCTCATCTTGCTTCCTTGGTTCATCATTTGTTCTGTTTTCCCACATTGATTTAATCTTATGTGGTCACATTTTAGGTTATGGACTCTTTGAGGGCAGCTACTTGGTCTAGTCTATGACCTGGACCACAGGTGTGTTATATTGTTCACATAGCCTGTCATGTCATTGACCCTTCATTGGATTATCATGGCTGCTGAAGTTCATGTTTTCGACCCAGGAAGATCTCCTTTTGGCAAAGTGGTGGGTAGTGGTGGAATGCTCACCATAGTTCTTTCCCTGTACATGAGGCTTATTATAGATTTAAATGCCAGAAACAAGTCTCCAAGGGAAACGCAAGATTTTATAACCAGTGATATTGAGGAGTTAATAGATAATATTCTTTTTTCTGAACTTCAGATAAAAGCAGTGAGTTATGAGGAACCATCCTTCATCTGAGTCATAAAGACAAGTTCCTGCCCTCTTGCAGTTAAAAATTCAGGAAGCATTTTCAAAAGGATGTTGAGAGCCAGGCTTGATTCCATTCTTTCCCTTTCTTTACTTAAATATTATCTGTGTAATTCCACTTTGGGAGGTTCTCACTTTTGCCAATGAATTGTAATCTCATATTTCTAGATAATCAAGAATAAGTGTTGGACTTGGTTACCTCTTAGTTACGCCAAATAAAAATATAAGCATGACAGGGAACCAAGCAACAAAACAAAATGAAAATACCAGTTAGTTTTACAGTGTTTTGCAACAAAGGTTGGCAAGCTTTGAAAATTGGCATGCCAAGGTTGTCTTCCCAAGGTAGATAAGGCAAACGGCTAACACGTGGCTAGAGACATTTGTCAGCTATTGTTTTTACTGCCCCATGGTAGTTCTCTCAACCAGAGGGAACTTTGGTTCCCTGGCAAAAGAAGAGTGGAAATTGATTCCTGACAATGAGAACAGTTCTATGTCTTATAATTGGCCCACATGCCCTAGGCTTGCTGGCTCCTGCATTAGTACCTCATGACTGGATTTCACAGAGCAAGTTTTGCAGTTGATGTATTCTCCAAGATGCCATTGCTTTAATGACTAGAAACTTATAAAAAGACATCAGAATATTTCCCTTCATAGTGGCCATGTTATTTGAAGAAATATAAGGACCTTGAGGAGCTTGCTTTTTTAGTATTTTTGATGTCACATAACTTGCTTCCCTCTTGTAATTAAAAATTTATGGAGCATATTCAAAAAGCTCTAAAGACATAACTGTAGACCTCCTTCCCCCAAGTTGCTCAGGTCCTTGACCCTGATCTCTGAGAGTCTGACCTGTGCGGAATCCTGTGGAGAGTCTATCCTTATCCCTGTCCCCTACATGCTTGGAGAAGTTGTGCAAATCCCTTTTGTGCATTTGGTGTGTAGCACTGACTCCACCCTTCCTAGGGGTCTCACAGCTGGTAAAAGGCAAATGTCAGTACTCTCCAGAAAAACCTAGCATAGTCACTACTACTAATAATAGAGATAATGATGATGCCGCCACCCTTCAGAAACCTCTCTTAAAAAGCAAGAACATTTCTTTCCCAAACATCCCCAGCAATCATCACAAGTTTCACTGAACCTAATTAGATTAAAAACAAAAACAAAACAAAAAAAAC
>PVKE010052571.1:0-10294 GCA_004027555.1 Craseonycteris thonglongyai
TTATTATTCTGAGCTGATCAGTGTGCAGGGTTGATCATTAAGTATCCGTCTTCTGGCAAAGTGGACCATTAGAGTATCAAACCTATAAGTAAAACAAAGAGCAACTTGTGGATGGGGTGGTTAGGAGAGGGCCTGGTGGGGAGAAAACAAGGCATGCAATAAAAATAGTGTTTTGATCAGGAGATTATTCAAGAAACTGCCTAGAATTTGCTCTTAAATATTAATAGGGCAGAAGGTATCAATAGTGTATAGAAGACTGAAAACTAGCCATAGATTTATAGTTACTGAACCTGGATGATTTGCAAATAAGGATTCATTATACTGTTCTTTAAATGTATGCATGTGTGAGCAAATTTGCAATAGATAGTTAAGACGAAACGGTCTTAAGGGAAGATGACCATATATCTCAGACTGCTGGAATTGTCCCAATTTACACATTGGTATAAGTAATATAAATTGCTATAAGTAATAATACCTTTTTTCAACCTCAAGTGATAAATTACTTGATAATATTACCTTAGATAGATAGATATATAATATATAATACACCTAGATCTATGTGTATATAAAGTACATTATGTATTTGACATCATCTTTATATGTATATATAATATTACTCAGCCATAAAGAATAAAATCTTCCCATTTGTAATAACATAATGGATTTGGAGAGTATTATGCTAAGTTAAAAAAGTCAGACAGAGGAAATTAAATATCATATGATTTCACTCTTACGTGGAATCTAAAAAACAAGACAAACAATCCCAAACAGAAACAAATACCTAGATACAGAAAACAAACTGATAGTTACCAGAGGGGAGGCAGTGGGGAATGGGCAGACAAGGAAAAGCAGATTAAACAGTACAAACTTTCATTTATAAAATAAGCCATTGGGGAAGCTGGGATGGCTCAGTGGGTTAAGTGCTCACTTTGCAGCGCCGGAGACCCAGGATCAAATCCCAGCCCCGGCCCGTGCAGACCCATGTGCTGAACTGGGGAGTGCCCCCAGTTCAGTTCTCTCTCTGTCTCTGTATCTCTCTCTCTCACTCTCTCTGTCAAAAATAATAAAAATAAGTAAAATAAAATAAAATAAGCCTTGGACATGTGCGGGGAATACAGTCAATAATATTATAATAACTATACCTGGTGACAGATAGTTACTAGACTTGTGGTGATCACTGTGTAAAGTGCATAAATGTGTTGTCACTGTTATATTCCTGAAACTAATATAATATTATATGCAAACTATAATTTGAAAAAATATTAATGCCTGAAAACTTCCCAAATCTGAAGAAAGAAATGAACATCCAGATGCACAAAGCCCAAAATGTTTCAAATAAGATAAATCCAAAGAAATTCACACCAGGACTAATTATAATAGAATCGTGAAAAATCAAAGACAAAGAATTTTGAGAGTAATGAGAGAAAGCAACATGTCACATACAAAAGAACCACCATTATGACCATGAGCAGACTTTTCAGGAGGAGTCTTGCAAGTCTGGGAAGAATGAGATGCTGTAGTTAAAATGCAGAAAGAAAAAAAAATATCTATGGTGATGGAAGGAGAGCTGACTCTGGGTGATGAACACATAATGCAACACATAGATAATGAAATGTAGGATTGTATACCTGGAACCTATGTAATTGTTACCAACCAAGGTCATCCCAGTAAATTTAACAATTAAACAAAAGAAAGGAAAAAAAAGCTAAAAACTGTCAACTATGAATTCTATACCTAAAAAAATCTCTTCTTCAAAAATGAAGGAGACGTGAAGACAGGCCCAGAGAAGCAACAGCTAAGGTTGTTTATCACCATTAGAACTGCCTTATATGCTAAAAGGAAGAAAGTTGAACTGAAAGGGTGCCAACCAGCAATGTGATAGCTTAGCAAAGTATAAAATACATACGCAAATATACATATGTGTATAAATGTATATATACGTAAACCCATATATAGAAGCACACACAAAACAGGATGCAATATTACTTTAATTACGGTAGGTAAATCACTGAATTCTATTATAAAAGAAAAAGATAAAAGTATCAAATATAACTATTACTAAATTTCACGTGACAATTTGCTCTGAAACTTCAGTTCTCTGATGAGTTTAAGAAAAGTTAGATTATAGTGTGCTTTTTTTCTTATTGACAGATTGCGTGTGACAACTTCCAGGCTCTTTAAACACTAAAATGAACAGCCTAGGCCTCATCAGGACAGCGTTGTGTGGTTGCAATGTTTGCCACTGGCAGAGAAATAACATACCTGGGAGAAACGTTGCCACACGGTAGATAGCAAATTCACAGAATGAGTGGACGTCTTCCTGGGAACTCCCAGAGTTAATTGTAAGAAATTTGAGAGGAGCTGGAATACCTACAGAAAGAGTGTAGATGGAGGCAGAAATAACTAATTTGTGAATATTATTAAGAAGTCATTTTAATACCAGCCTACTCTGGGCAGGAAAATAAAGTTAAAAAGAGATTAAAGAAAGAAAATTAATGAGCGGAATTGAGATGCATTTGTTCATGTTAATTTGTTTCTTGTCCGCTTAATGGATTGTTCCTTTTGGTGATGTTGCTTTTAGATAAAAAGAGACCTTCATCTATTGCTAGGAGATAGGAGGAAATCAGTTGTGAGTAAGAAGGTGAAGAAAAAGGTGGAGGATAATTAAAAACACATGACCTGGTAGAGATGGTAATTAAAAGAACTGTGAGCTTGGGAAAAGCAGTAACTCTAAAAATAAAAATGACAACTCCCTAGACCTCAGAGATGAGAGAAAACCAGGAGCATTGAAAGTACAGACGAAGAGGGCAGTTCTTCATCAAGCTAGTATTCCATGTAGGAAGCCATTTATCAGCTAAGAGTGAATAGTTGAGTTGAATGTTGCAGACAGTAAATAAAGTTTTATAATAGTGGTTGTGAGAAGATAAAAAAGTTAATTTAGTTAAGCACTTAAGCAGCCATCAGTGAAATTATCAGATGATAGATAGATAGATGATTGGTAGATAGATGGGTGATAGATAATGAACTGAATCATAGCACTTTGTTATTGTTATTACTATTATTCCTACAAAATTCAGCAGACCAAAAGAGAAAGCAGATTAAAGGTTCAGAAATGTCAAGATAGACACTGCAAGACTTAAGAGAAAGTAAGGTATTTGTATTGGTGCTAAGAACTGCTAAAATAGCTGACTAAAATCATGCCTCCAAAGGAACATTTCTAGTCATCCATCACTCTTACTCATTTTCACTTTAATCTATAGTTCCCATGGATGTTTTCACAGAAGCTGCTTTCAATGTAACTTATATATACTCATTGGTATTTTAGTGTTCAGCATATATAGGAATTGTTGCTGTAATAAAAAGAAAGAGTTCATAATATTGCTTCTGAGCATTTACTGTGCTACTCAATATCTAAAAACCTTAACAGAGATTTTGTTACTTGTTTAGGTCATACCCACCTATAGATACACTAGATATACAAGGGCTCTTTGAATAAAAAACAACACACAACCATAAATGCCTCTATTTTTCACATTACATGTCTGGATACTTTCCAGTCCTTATATATCTTTATAGATATATATGTAATATATACATACCCATATATACACATAGAAAATGAAATAATATATTAATACATATAATCATATATATTTAAAAGAGGAAACAATAGCTATGAGAATTCAAAAAGTTTGGGCTAATAAACTACTCAGCAGTAAATTAAGCTGCCTAAGGTACAACTGTCATGCTTTCAGGTTTCATATTACATTTGGAACAACCTCAGTTTGCATTTTTTGTTCATGTTTCTGCAACAAACTTTGTGAGTCCTTAACACTATCAAGAATGACTTTCAGATAGAGAAATAGAATGACTTGTTTCTACTTTTAAAAGTGAGGTCAATTTGGATCCTACCCTTGTCTTTACACTGTGCTATGACTTTGAATGAATGTGATGCTGCCCTTGAATAAGTATTTAATTTTGCTTCTGAGGTTTTTGTCTGTTTGCTTTATTTTCCAGGAGTTGACAGTTATAATGGAACTCATCCATGGAGACTCACCCAGCACAGTTGTGGCATACTGCACTATGTACATTGTTATATAAAGGGGGTGTGTCCAGGTACAGAATCAACCTAATTGACCCATATGTGGTTTGATTTCCCTACTTTATCGTGATTAGCACCTTGTGGTAGCATGTGAAATACATCAGCAGGCAATGAGAAATAAGCAAACAAACAAAAATTCTAATAATGTACATATGTAGAATACATCAAGAGATGGTGTATTATTTTCATTATATAAAGTATGCAACTAAATGTGTGTGTGTATGTGTGTAATTATGAATGCATTGTGATATTTATATAATTGCAACATTTATGTAACTAACTCTTTTTCTGAGAGTGGAAATTGATGGGCCTAAATGGATGTTAGGTGACAACTACGATCCTTAAGGTAGGGATCATCTAACAAAGGTAACAACACATTCTCGTCCAGTTTTTGGACAATACTCAGTAGGCTTTTGTACTGACAACTGAGTATCAGTTGTGGGGGACCATCCAAATATCTGTTTTTGGTCAAAAATTCAAACTCAAAATGCTCTCATGGGTTTGTCAAATAGAATGATAAATTTTTGGCACCACTCACCATCAAAAGTTGATAAAATGTTTCCTCACTAAAGCTGATTGATTCCAGTGGCCAACTTGTCCTAGATGTGTGGGTAATATCACGTAAAACAATTTCCAGATTCCGTTTGAAGCCACAAGCAGCCACTCTCGGTGTGGAAGGGATTGTTCCCATGTAACGAATGCCTTTTTCTGACTCTGGAACCAAAAGCTGGCATTGCATAATAGTTCATAATACTCTCTTTGAACTTCTTCAGAGACGTGGCATCTTTCAGTATAGTGAGGATTAGGATCATGGTGAGGACAACCTGCTTTGAATATTGATTACCCAGGGCTTTTTCCTTTTCTTTGATATCTCCCTTTGAATGGGCTTCCATCTTGAAAATAGCCAACTCCTTAAAAACTATGAGAGCTATTAAAATGCCTCTCATCTGCTAAAGTCGCTAAATTAGGGTTCTTATTTAGGCTAAACACCTTGATTTTCTCTAAAGCCTTCAGAAACAATAGACTATCCCCCCCTGCTCAATTTCTGTTGCTATATATATAACCCCCATTTTTATTTGGCCAGGAAACCACTGAGGCCACAATAAATTCTATCATATAGGTAGATGTTTGCCTCTGGGTAGGCATCATATTCTGATGGTGAGCTGAGATCTGTTACAATGTATTTTGCCTGATATTTTCTGGTTTTATTCTTCATAGATGACTTATAAACAAATAAGATTAAATCTAGATTTTTTATTAAGGGTGTTTTAATGAATCTATTAGATTTTTAACAAACAGCATTTAGGGAATCATGAACTCCCTTTCTCTGGAAGAAGAGAAGTAGGATGGAAAGTAGTATGACGATGAATGAAAATGGACAAGGGAGGAAGTAATAAGAGTTCATAGCAAACAAGCCTTCTTACTGGGAAATACTGCATATTTTCAGAGGGCAGCAAAGATTAGCAACATAAAGGACCACTACATTTAAGATAAATCCTAAAAGAAATCATGTTAGGGAGGCCTCCACCAAATTGGCAACTGCTGCTATCAGCTTTAGATGAATAAAGACTTTGATACTGGGTCAATAGACAAAAAGTTGCACGATATTGATGTGTGATGATTTCACAAAGTTGAGTTGGAACACCAAGCTCTTGCTCAAATCTCTTTTGTACAAATAGGTAGAGAGCTTTATGACAAGGTAAGATCAGAGTGAGCGGTTGTTAAAGAATTAATTTTTAAAGCACAAAATACCTCTCCATGCGAAAATTCCTGGGAGATCTGTCTTAACAAAAACCTGCTTAAGTCCTCCAGTATTGGGGCAATTTCTGAAAATTGGTGTGGTAGGCAGAATGCTAACATTGCCTCCTAAGTGAGTCCTCTAATATGCACACCCTTGTGTAATCCTTTCCTGGTATATGTAGGTAGGTAGGATCTGTGGACATGATAAATGGCACTTGTGTAGTTATATTTTTGTTACATCAGAATGGTGGAAATATTTTGTAGATGAAAATGAGGTCCCTAATTAGTTTACTTTAAATGTTTCAAAAGGGACATTATTCTGGGTGGGAATGACCTAATCAGGTGTAAGCCATAAAAACAAGACCATCTTCTTTTGGCCTCAAAGAGAAAGAAATAGCCTTGCTAAAAGCTGCCAGTAGAAGTGGCAGCCTGGAGAAGCTGAGGACCTCATGCTATAACCACAAAGAACTAAGTTTTACCAATAACCTAATGATCTTGGAAGAGAACCTCAAGCCCCAGAAGAGAACTGCGATATGGCCAAATCTTTGATTCAAACTTCTCAGGCACTGAGCACCCGGACTGTCTAAGCTGTGCCAGATTTCTGAACCATGAGCATCGTGACATAAAATGTATGTTTCAAGCACCAAAGTTCATGCTAATTTGTTGTATAGCAAATGGAAATAAATACATTTGGGGACACATTACAGTATCTACTATAGCCACTGAGGCCTAGGAATCATTTACGTGATCGCTTAGTTATTATCGTGGAAAAATTCTGAATTGTTATGATTTTTCAGGACTGAGAAATTTACCTCCCTGGGATAAATTATGCCCCCAGGAATACACTTGGACAAAATTTTTACTCCTTTTCAGAAAGTATATGGCCTTTTAGAGATAACGTAATATGTAGGTAGATGGAGTCAGTTCAAGAGCTCAAATGAACTTTAAATAGATGAAAATATGAGAGTCTTGAGGTTCCTAAGTGAGGACTTTATTGATTTTTCCAGGAGAGAGCAAAGAAAAGACTCAGAATATAAAAGATGCTAAAAAACAGAAAAACAGATTTATAGCTATGAAATATGCAGGTTCATGGTCTACCAAATATAAAAGAATAGTTGTTTTTACTACCACAGAGAAGGGAAATGATTACTAGATTTATATTCCTGAGATTCTGAACAAATCTATATGCCTGCCCTTTGGATATATATATATATATATATATTTTTTTTTCTTTTTTAAACTTATAGAATGGAAGTATTACAAGGACTACTACAAGGGTTAATGACTCATTTCTCTATTAGGTTTTCATCTTATTGATTTTAGTACCTCTTTTGGTTTTGGTTTTAGAGGGTATGGTGCCAGTGTGGATAGATATTTGAGGGTTCATTCTGAAACTGATAGGTTCATCCCAAATAATATAAGAACATCAGCATAATATACTCCTACAAGTATGGTAACTTCTTAGATCTTCAAATTCTATTAAGAATACAGGTAAATCAAAGTGTAAATGATCTATGACCTTATTATGATCAAGGCGTCCTCAGGGAAGTTCAGGAATTGGCCATCAGGAGAGCGTATTTTACAGTAAATCCTCCACACTACCCCAGTTAGGAGATGTGATGTCACAAAGAGGAAAGAATGTTTCTCAGTGAAAGTTCTGAGGGAGACAGTTGGGCTGGGACACGCGGGGTCTTTAAAAGTTTTTGAAGGTACCTGGCACTGGACAGGTGTTGGATGTTAGGCAGAAGTCAGATAAGAGTGTCAGGATCTATGATAAATGTCATAGGCTTGATCAGTCAAAAATTTATAGAATTTTCTTTAATAGTTAGGCATATCAGTCCTTTATTGATTTTACAGAAAATCAATAAGAGGAAATTGGTCACTTGATTCACCCTTGGAGGAACTTCACTAATTGCCCTGCTTTATCTATTTATTTCTTTGGATTCTCAGACAAAACAGTGCAACTATTTTGCCAGTACTCTTTCTGTTTAGTATGTAAAACTCAGGAAGTAAGGAAGTGTCTATCAGAAAGATTTTGCAAGTCCAGTCTCCTGCTTTGGATAAGTAGAATTTAATTTAGCTTAATGTCATTTTCCATTGGTTGACTCTTTTATTTTTTTATATGAAATTTCACATTTGATGCTTCATTCTGCTTACCAGAAAGGATCTGTCTCTTGTATATCTTCCAACTATCCTCTACTTCTATCTTTTAAAGATTTATTATCTTGTGAGAGAGAGAGAAAGACCCAGAGCAGTTTCCATTGTTGTACATCATTAGTTGTGACATGGTTTCACTGCACACAGGTGGATGTAGGGTCACATGGGTGGGACTGAACCAAGGTCCTCCCACATGGGAGGCAAAAACCTTTGCTACCATGTGGTCCTGGTGGTTATGAGTTTATTGTATGCGGTTTTGCATGGGCTGGGCAGGGCATCGAACCCTGCACTTCATGATTACAAGGCAAGTGCTCAACTGCTCAGTTATCCTGCTATCCCTCCATTTTATTCCTTTATTTCTCATTGATCAACAAAATATGGTATATACATACAATGGAATATGATACACCAGTAAAAACATGAATTAATTACTAATACATAGGACAATCTGAACCCTAGAAGACATTATTCTGAATAAACCAGAAACAAATAACTGTGTAATGTGATTCTATATCATGAAATAATAAGCAAAGGCAAAATTACTTAAGTGGTTGCCTAGAATGGAAGGTCTGTGCTGAATAAACTTCACATAGGCATGATAGAATATTTCTCAGATGATGGCAATACTCTGAAACTGGATCATGGTCATGATTGCATTGGATATCTGGTAGTATGCTCTGTTTATTCAAACTATCAGGTAAGTGGGAGTTCTAGAGTGATAAAGTGAAGTCTAGGTAGACCGACTCCTTAGGACAACCGTTTAACTGATAAAAAAAAAAAAAATTATCCAGAGTTTTTCAATTGAATATGTATGAATGGGAGAAACATTTGTCCTAGTACATTATCTAAATCTCAGTAAAAGCAGAAAGAAACTGTGGCATTTGTCTTACAATATGAGCCCATTCCCCAGGTCCATGTTGTATTCTGGACTGATGTGGTCAAGACAAAGGGGGTTCATTCTACTCTAAGTTCCTAGTCTAGTGCTGTGGTACCGTCCAAGCAAGGACAGGCCTCACACGCACCTATTTCTTCCCTACATCTTGTTTTGGAAATTACACATTACATGGAGATAAACAAGTTCAATCACCCAGCTGTGACTCAAAGACTGAGATTTAGACCTCAGGCACAATGGTACAGAATACTAAGTTCCTAGGTTAGCTGGACCCATCTCACTTGTAGAGTAACTTTTCTAAGCCAGGTTTGGCAACCTCAGAAGAACGTGGTCTACCACCTTCCTCTCACACCAACCTGTACTGTGGGCATGTTGCTCTGATAAAAATATATACTGTCTACAACTACTGCTCTTAGGGGGAGATTCTGCTTATAGAAAGAGCTCTGGTTGAGGAGTCTGACTTATTTGGGCAGAGAATAGAGTAATTCATGAGTAAGGGTATTGTTTAAAATAAAGATGTTGGTGCCAAGCCTTTCAGAGTGCTCTATCAGCTCCATGAACCTCATAATAACATCAAATGGTAGTCCATCCGAAGATTAACAGAGACCAGAGAAAGAGACAGCCAACAATATCCCTCCTGAATCCCACTCATCATGGTGTGTCTAGAAAGCTATGCACATGTGCTAAGGTGCACCCACCGAGTTGCAATGAGAGTATTATAGGACTAAAGTAGGGATTCCCAACCCTGTGCCCGCGGGCGCCATGGCACCCGCAGCCCGATTTGTGTGTGCCCTCCATTATTTGACTGCATCAGAAGTTTTTCATAAACACTAAGTAAAACTATAATTTATTTTTACACATTTGTTAGAATTTTAAAATATTGTTGGAGTATCTACACAGGTTGATTATATTCGTTGGTATGTTTGCGGTATCGTATGTATAAGTTTTCCCTAGCTTTCGCCTTTGTACATGTGGCGTCTTGTTGAGCCGCTGCGCTCTTTAAACTCTCCTCCACCCACCGGGAGACGCCACGTTGCCATTTGGATTGCGGTTGCTGGACTGATCGGGTCGTGACGGTTAGCTAGGATCACAGTGTTTTGATATATTCGATTTTAAATGAACTAAAAGCGACGTAGGTAATCTATTATTATGGTGGCAATTTGATATGATATTGTAGTTCTATAACTATTTTTAGTTTTATTTTTTTAGTCCTAAAATGAGTGGACCAAATAAGAGAAAACGAACCTATAATTTTAACACAGACTGGGAGGAATCATATTGCTTCATTAATTTAAAAGGTAAATGCGTTTGCCTGTTGTGTGGCAGTAGTATTGCAGTGCCGAAAAAACATAATGTTGAACGTCACTTTCAGACAAGTCATACCACTTTTGATACGAATTATC
>PVKE010052572.1:0-10294 GCA_004027555.1 Craseonycteris thonglongyai
CTTCAGTGCATAGTTATTTCTATTTTACTTTTTGACAGATAGAGAGAGAGACAGAGACAGAGACAGCTAGAGATCCGAACTGTGGGAACTCCGCAGTTCAGCACGTGGGTCCTGCCTGGGCCGGAGCCGGGATTCGATCCTCGGTCCTCATGGCCTCAAAGCGAGCGCTCAACCCGCTGAGCCGTCCCGGCTTTCCCCCGGGTTCTGCAATTTTTGTCTTATTTATGTTACATTTGCTTTGATTATATTTATTGAAGTGGAATATAATTTGAAGTCTGTTGAATCTAATAACAAAACTTATGCTTGAATTTTATGTCTTTGTTTTTATTTTATTTCTCTAGCATTTTAGTTTTATTGCACTTTTGCAAAAGTATCAGCTTGCTATGGGCTGGAAATTTTTTTTAATAACTAATCTTTGACTACAGTTACCATATTTTTCTGTGTATAAGATGCCCCCATGCATAAAACAACCATTACTTTTCTAACCCAACATTAAGAAATCAATACACAAGTTACTCCCGTGTGTAAGACAACCCCAGTTTTTGGTCTAACAATTTTAGAGAAAAGTATTGCCTTGTACATGGAAAAATATAGTAGCTTGAGAAGCACTGCCCTAACTATCTCCACTTAGGGGCCATACTGGCCTACCAGGGACTGTGCATCCATCTCACCCCTTTTGATATAGACTTTCTGAGACCCCTGAAAGCCCTAAGTTTCATCCTAGGAACCCAAACTAAAATAAGGCATGATAGAGTCTTTCAGGCTACTGAGAAATGCTGATGGAAATATCTTTTCTTAGAACATAGCTGGAATGAACTAGGTTGAGGAAGAGGAGATGGCTTGAAATATCAAGCTGACAAGGAGAAAAATAAGAATTGATCAAAGCCTAATTATTAATGACAAAGAAGGGGATGTGGAATGGCTCAGCAGGTTAAGACCTCATCTTGCAGCCCTGGGTCCGAGGATCGAATCCCGGCCCCAACCCGTGCGGACCCATATGCTGAACTGGGCTGTGCCCCTAGTTCCGTTCTCACTGGGGTGAGACCCCTATGTGGGAGGCCCTTGGTTCGGCTGCCACCCCAGGCATGCTTCCCATGTGGGTGGCCCCTGGCTTCTGGGGGCATGCCTCCCATGCAGGAGGCCCCTGGCTGGTTCCTGCTCTGTGCAGCCCCACACCCACCTGTGGAATGAAACTATGTAGAAAACTAATGACGTGCAACTATGGAGACTGCTTTGGGCCCTCCCCCTTCTCTTTCTCTCTCTCTCTCTGTCAAAAACAATAAAATAAATCTTTAAAAAAATGTTTCAAAAGAAAAATAGCAGAGCAGTAAATCAAGGGTGGGCCTTTCTGAACATAGGTGGGATGCCCATGAAACTGACCCTGACCCAGAATTTGTTCTAGACGGCTGGGGAATAGGCTCTTAGCAGACATAAGCACTCAGTGCACTAAGCTTCGGGCTGTGACCAAAGGAGGACTCAAGTGGGACCTTCCATAGGGCAGATCCCAGAGCAGAAAGCTTGTTTCTTATGCCCAGGTGTAAAGGCAAGACAGATGGCAAGTTCTACCCCCAAAAGGAAGGATGATGAAAGTGACAGATTTGAAGACAGAGAAGAGTTGTTGCATCCTCAGCCAAGCATATTGTACAGACTCAATACATACTGGGGAATAAATGAATGAATGCACAGTCAACAAACAAGTGGTGTGCAATGGAATAGATAGGAGCACGTGTTTCCATGAAATGATACCTGACTTAGATTAGGAAAGCAGGCCTATGTTCAAAGCCATCGCTCTCTCTTGTTCATTACAACGTGATTTTGCGCATGCCCTAATTGTGTACCACTCATCCTTTGCTATCACACCACACAAAGAGCCACCAAAGTACCATCTTCCGTCTTCTTCTTTGTATATAAATGATTTTTTTAATTACCCAAACTAACAAAATGCTGAGCTCTGTACTTTCTTGCCTCAAGTATGTTTTTCATCATTATATTTCTTCTTCAACCTTGAGATTTACTTTTCTTAAATTGCACTCCCCACATCTGGGATATGAACCATTTTGTTGATACAGCAAAATGTATATGATCAAGAAAATGTGCATCTGTTTTACTTCTCTAAAACCCAGGCAAGATTTGACCAAACCAATCACTAGGCCATTCAAAAATCCACTTTTTTTTTCACTGAGTGCATTCATATAGAACTGGTAAGAAGTCAACAGTAAGGAAGAAAATGTTGCTCACCTATTTTTTTTTTTCTTGATGAACTGGGCTGAGGTATTTGGGTCCCAATTGTATGCATTTTTTCAGTTTAGTTAGGACAATGAATCTGCCTAAAATGTTCCACAACCAAAGAAAAATACTCATACAATTACTGAAATCAAATAACCCACTAACAAACTTTGAACTTTGAGAAGAATGAGATTTAACTTACCATTGCCACCCTCTCTGTTCACTTTCATAGGTGTAATAGTTGGAATAAATATAGCCTCTAGTTACCCTCTTTGTTTTGATCACCGTATCTTAACCAGGTATCTTATACTTGCTCCTCCCAAATCTCAACGCATGCCTATGAATACCTAACTTTCATAAAGGAAAAATAGTATTTTGCCTGCTACACTTTGAAACCTTCAGAAATTCTCATTTCACTTTCATGACTGAAGCTCAACCCTGGTCTTTTTTCTTCAAAAAGGAGACACTTGTTTGGAAGACCTAACTCCTGTCTAGCTCACATATATAATTTCCATTAACTTCAACAATTCTAAAGCTATCTAATCAATAGAGATAATCCCAGATTTTAAAAGGCTGTGCTAATTGCTGCAATTCCTTTCATTCACTAAATCCTCCTTTATTTCACCCTTCCTTAAAAGAGAATGGTAATTTTTTCTTTAGGAATCAATAAAGTCTCCCAGAGCCATTGAAGCTTCCAGAAAAAGCTGACAAGTAAAATTTTTATTTTATCTTAACTTCTTTCCATATTCATTGATCCTACCACTGGCTCAAAGACAGAAAAACAAAGGTGGACCTGAAAAGAAACATAGAGCCACCAGAATTCAAAGCAATTAGTTAGCTACCTCTAATACAAGCAGTTGGCCTGTTTCTGATGTGTAGGAAGCGCTAAATTGTGATATGTTGATTGCTTGATATTTAAAAGGCAAGTGCCTAAGGGGAAATTTGAAACTTTTCTTATCATTGTAACCTTTCCATTTGGATGAAATACATGATTTTCTATAAATCACTCTCAAAGTATGTATGTCATTTTCATGTTTCGGAGAAAGGCAATTTGGACCTGTTCTCTAGCAATTTGTGATGGAAATCTGACTGATGACAAGGCAGTTTAACAGAAACAGCATTCACAAACATGTAGTGAGAAGCAGCTATGGGCCAGCCACATTACTTCATATCTCACATATAGAGACACCTAAAATTGAGTTGACTTCTCAAAGTTCACAGGGAAGTGGATAAATAGTAGTATAAATAATCATCACAGAATGTACAGAGTGTAATACAGGTATGTCCAGAGTAGTACAGTGACAGAGGCCCAATAACAACAGGTGGGGATCAACAGAGCAGTTAAGAGCGTATTTGAATCCCAGAGCTGTGATTCACTGTGTCACCTTGCAAGCTGCTTTGCTTCTCATCTCAGTTTCCTCCTCTATAATAGTGATAATGATAGTACCTATCTCATAAGGTTATTGTGAAGAGTAAATGAATAACTTGGAACTTGACCTATAAAAGTAGATGTGGGGAGTGGGGGAAGCTAGGATGGCTGAGTGGGTTGAGTGCTCGCCTTGCAGTTTCCGTGTCCAAGGACTGAGTCCCAGCCCCAGCCCATGCGGACCCATATGCTGAGCTGGAGTGTGCTTCCCATGTGGGAGGCCCCCAGTTCGGTGTCCACTGGAGCAAACTTCCCATATTGGAGGCCCCCGACTCACGGGGACAGACATGCCTCCCATGTGGGAGGCCCCTGGCCAGGTTTCTGCCCTACGCAGTCCCACACCCACCTGTGTGGAATTAAACTGTGTCGAAAACTGATGACGTACAACTACGGAGACTGCTCTGGGCCTCCCCCTTCTCTCTCTTTGCCTCGCCTTCTCTCAAATAATAAAATAAATCTTTAAAAGTAGATGGAGACATGCAGGCCTCATATTACAGGCATGTGTAAAGAATCCCAAGCAACTCTGAGAGCACAACAGATTAAAAGAATGGAAATGTGAGAATAATACACACTGATCTGGACCATGACCTATATGACTCTTAGTTCTGCTAGTCACTCACTAGCTGGGTACTTGAGTAAGTCAGCCCGGCATGAAAAGAGAAGGTACTCAATAGATGAGAAGAAGTATTACTATGTGTGCATGGGAGAAAATGGCTTCAGATTGGCACTAAAAGTCTAGCTGAGTTTACATTGTGGAGAGCTTGTGTATTACATATATTGCGCAATCATTGCTGCAACAATGCTGTGTAACAAACAACCCCCCAAATATTAGTAACATATAACAGCAAACATTTATTTTTCTGACCCCCCCAGGTAAGCCAGCTGAGGCTTGGATTGTTTTCATTGATTTTTTCTGGGCCTGCTTGGGTTCAGCTCAGCTTGGCTCCAGGCTACAGACCAGTTCTACTCCATCTGTCTCATTCTGGGAACTGTAGCTACCTGTACAGTGCATACATTTCTGGGCATGCATTTCTCTTGACAATGGATAAAGCCAGAGAGAAGGATCCACATCGTATAAGTACATTTAAAGCCTGCTCACATCACATCAGCCAAGATTCCATTGATCAATGCAAGAGACACAAGATGGGGAAGTTTACTGTGTTCACATTACAGCAAGAATTGCAGTTACATGGCAAAGGGTGTGGATGTATAATGCGATTATAAGGATATTAGGACAGTGAAGAATTAGGAACAATAATCCAATCCTCATATGTTGGAGTTTTAATTCACTCTATAATAAAAAGATCCATGAAAGACATTATAGTAAGGAAATGGCATGATTAGATCTAAATTTTGAAAAGTCATCCTGGAGACTATATGGAAGGTAAATAAGCAGGGGCTGGGACCAGTACTTCTAGTCCACGGACCAGACAAGCATGGTTAGGATAGGGGATTGCATGAGGAGGATAAATGTGAAAGAACATGATGTGTTAAGGATTGTCAAGACTTGGCGACGAACTGGATGTGGCATGAGTGGGAGGGGGCAGAGTTAGAGAGAGAAAAAAGGTGAAAGTGACTCAGAAGTTCCCAGGTTTGACAACTAGGGTGATGGTAATGGTATATCCTGAAATAAGGAGGGTTGTAGGAATAGCTCTTTTCTAAGGAAGAGGATATAGGAACATAGTGAATCTACAAGTGATTTTGAACAATGTGGTGGTTTTGTAATATGTCAGCTTGCGTAGGCTAACCTCTAATTCCCAGAATTCCTTTCTCCAAATGTTTCTGGTTAGGGTTCATCACAGGAGATTTTTGTGTGTGAAATTCCAAAGGTGATATTGTTTTGTTATGCTCAGAAGTTCCGTGCAAGGGCACCAGGTGATGTAGTTTGTGCACATTGTCACTTACCTGTTGCCTCACCTGCACAGTGTAGGGCAACACTTGGGACTGCAGCTACCCCACCCTTCACCTTACCCACCTCCTGCTTCTCAGACTTCTGGACTACATGCATGATCAGTTCCATAACAGAGAATGCCAGCTTCTCCTATAGGACACCTGCCTCATGAAAGTTGTAGGCATAGGCCAGAGAGAGACTGAAATGAGTTCCAGTCCTTTCTCACAGGTTTCTATTAGTCTTTGACCCACCCCATTTTACAGCCATTCCCTCTTCCCAAATGCTACTCAGCTGACTTTAAGCCTAAGAATCCCATGTAAAGACTCCAGCTTTACAGAAACTATTTACCAACTTCTACAAGTGCAAAAGTTCACACCACAATAGCATTGAGAACACCTAGCACCAAATCTTTGTTTTTAAATACCATTTCCCACTAAAAGGAATTGAGGATCTTTGAATAAATGGTTGATTCTAGGGCTAGAATGTAGAAAGTATAAGATGAGCCTGAAACATTATGATGTGTGTGTGTGTGTGCATGTGTGTGTGCCAGAAAGGAAGTGTTCATAAATTTACGGTGTATGTCAAAAGTACACAGGAGCCATCCTGAAGAGGATTGCACTGGCCAAATCTGGGAAAATTTAATGTTAAAATGTATCATATAGCAATGAATTATAACACACTGAATAATAATAAAAATCTATGGATCCATATTGATTGATAGATAGATGAAAAAAGTTCTTTCTTACATACTAGCTAGTACCAACTAATAAATCTAGATGGAAAGATGACTTAGAAAGCCATCATTTTGCACCAAGAATGAGACAAAAGGATATTCTGTGCCTCTTGGTATGAGACACCAAGAAGGATCAATATCACTTAGGCCGTATTCCTATAAAAAATGCATAAGCTAAATCTAATTATAAGGAAGCCTCAGATAAATTCAAACTGAGGAACATTCTATAAAATATCTGACCTCTACTTTTTAAGAACGTCTTAGTAATGATAGTCAAAGAAAGGCTGAGCAACCATTCCAGAATAAAGAAAACCAAAGAAGCTTGAAAAAGCTCCTTGCAAGGCATAATTCTGGACTGGATCCTGAACAAGTAAAAAAAAAAAAATAGTGTTATAAAAGTCATTATTGGGAAATTGGCAATATTTGAATAAAGTATGTTGACTGGATAATAGAACTTTATTAATATGATATTTGATTATTATAACATGCCTCTCTGCAAGTGAATGTCCTTAGGAAATATATATCAATAAAGAGTAAGTGGCAGACATCAAGCTCTTTCACTCCTAATACTTTAGCAATGTACTCGTACAGTAGATTCTCCATTAACCAGAACTCAAGCAACTGGCACTCGCAAGCAACCAGTTAACAAGAGAGTCTACATTTCTACAACATCTACCAACCCCCATGGGTGCTGGTTAACTGAGAGTCTACTGTATTAAGATTGCTCGGAAGTGCTGAGGGTCCACTTCAGATTTTCTTTATCATAAACTTACAGTAACAACTCAACAGAACCTCCATACTCAGAACAAAAGAATTTAAAACAATGTTCCAGCCAAAAAACTGGACAAAATATTTTAAAATTCTTCTTAAAAACATCAAGTAGGTAACAAAGTAGTGAAGAGGCTAATCTGAGAAGTTCAGGAAGGTGACAGCAGCATTGAGACTGTTTTTGTCCCTGAGTAAGGGGAACATTGTTAATTCTGAGAGAGAGAGTTATACTCATACTTTGATGAATTCTCAGGACTAAGAAGACAAAAGTCATAATCTAAGCCAGGGGTATCTAATCTTTTGGCTTCCCTGGGTCACTTTGGAAGAAGAAGGATTGTCTTGGGCCACACATAAAATATACTAACACTAATGATAGCTGCTGAGCTAAAAGAAAAATTGCAAAAAAAAATCTCATAATGTTTTAAGAAAGTTTACAAATTTGTGTAGGCCTGCATTCCAAGCCCTCCTGGGCTGCGTGTGGCTGGCTCACAGGCCATGGGTTGGACAAGCTTGGTCTAAGGCCTGTCAGTTGTGCAGACATTAGTAAACCATTCTAGGAGTCAGAAAAGGCTAGAAGCAAAACTACCATGAACTTGTAGCCCAACCTCAAGTCATTCAAGATGATCAGAAAATATCTTGTCCTGTAACTGGACTGAGTGATTCTGAATTCCTGGTGTCCCCATGCCCCTGGCAAGAGCAAAGAAAATTCTTGGGGAGGGGGGCTTATGTTTTCAAATACAATTAGAAGCACACCAGCAGGTCCTCCATTCCCTTACACTCCCCCCTTCTCCTTTCTAACAATCTCTTACCAACTTTCCACATTCTATCTCTATTATCCGTCCAATCTTCATGGGACTGATTAACACACTTTCCAATTTCCTGCCTTTGTTTATGTCCTCTTCTTTTAATTTCATTAAATTACTGGGATGACATTGATTAATAAAATTATATAGGTTTCAAGTGTACAATTCTATAATACATCATCTATATATTGCATTGTGTGTTCAACATCCAGAGTCACAGCTCCTCCTGTTACCATATATTTGACACACTTTACCCTTTTCTGTTTTCCCCACCACATTTTCCTTCTGGTAACCACCGGAGGTATCACACTCCCTGATTTCAAATTATACTACAAAGTGACAATAATCAAAACAGCATGGTAATGGCAGAAAAACAGATACACAGACCAATGGAATAGAATTGAGAGCCCAGAAATAAACCCACATATATATGGGCAAATAACTATCAACAAAGGAGCTTACGTCTTTTTCTTTGTCTACATTTCCCTTCCCACCACTTTTCTTTCAAACAGTGGCAGAAACAAGATGTAAATGTATTTCTCTGGTTATCTAATTGTCCAAAGGTAGAAACTTCAGTGCTTCCTAAAGATACAGCTTCCGTTTCTCAATCCAGGCAGCTACTTCAGCTCTCCCAGCTCTCTCTTCCCCACCATTTCTGCTTGCAAAAGCCAAGTTCTTTCACAAGGTCAACCTCCTCTGTTAAGTGGCCCTGGCCCTAAAGTCAGAATTAATCTGTCCCTTCCCTTCCTTCCTTTGTCCTATGATTTTAAGACCTTCTGTTGCATATTATAGTTATCTGTTGCTTACTCCCTGCTATTTTGTGAGTCTAGAGAGGGAAGACACCATGTCTTGTCTATCCCTGTTGCACCATTGACTTTGCTCCCTGCACTGAGTGGGTGCGCCTGAATGTTTGCTGACTTGAACTGTGACAGCTGGATCAATGTCAAAGCTGAAGTTGAAATCTACAGAGCCTGTCTTCCAGTTTCTGGTTTTAATCAAGTGACATTTCTTGGTTTGACCCAACTTCGAAAAAGTTACTTTCACAGACAGCCATGAGAGAATATTCTGCCCATTTTACTTTATGAGCAGACACAAAGATTAAGTTTGCTTATTCCTTTTCAGTTCCCCTAGCATTGACCTGATTGATGGAAGGTAGAGAAAAGTAATAAACCTTTCTTCACAGAAGTACCAAACCCTCTCCAGCTGCCACCTCTTTCTCTCTCGGGAGATAGATGAAGCCATTGCTATCATGAAATGTACAGAGCAGAGGGGTGTTTTCCCAGTAATCCTGCTGGACTGCATCTACATCTTGACTACTTCTTGATAAAGATATCACCCTCTACATCAGGGGGATCCAATCGCCTAGCTTCCCCGGGCCACATTGGAAGAAGAATTGTCTTGGGCCACACATACAATACATTAACATTAACAATAGTTGACGAGCTTTTACAAATCACAAGAAACTCTCATAATGTTTTAAGAAAGTGTGCAATTTTGTGTTGAGCCACATTCAAAGATGTCCTGGGCCTCACGTGACCCACGGGCCAAGGGTTGGACAAGCTTGGTCTGAACAGAACCTGTCATCCAAATAAGCAGGCCACATATGCATTCAACTGGTTGATGTCTTAATGAGAACAGCAGTTTACAAAGAAAAACTGACAGCTCCTTTCAGGGCAATGATTTTCCAGCCCTAGAGAGGAAGTGTACTACGTCAGACCAAGTAGAAACTTCAGGAATAAATTAGCCATAATGTTCCAGGCCACAGCACTCTCCTGTTCTTTCTTTCGGTCAGTAATAACTGTCTGGGGCCCAGCTGACCAAGAGGGAAGCCAGGGGAAGCCATACATTCAGGGAAGCAAGGTAGCTCTGTGCCATGTGACTGAGGTAAGGGTCTCAGAGTCCAAATGCAGGACTCCTGCTGGCTGCAGACAAGCCCTGTTACCGTTAGCTTTCACGGCAAACCGTGGCCTTCTAGAACCAAGTGGCTTAAAACAATAAATGGGCATTCTTCTCACTCTTCTGTGGGCTGATGGGGCAGTTCTTGCCTGGGTGACTTTCTTGACGTCTGTGGAGCTCACATGTGTCTAGGGCCAGCTAGTGGCTCAGTGGGGCATGAACTAAGTTGGCTGGCCTCATTCCCATGTCTCATAACTGTCTGAGCATCCACCAGGATGATGGCGATGAACCTGCCACGTGTGTCTCTCCTCATCCAGCAGGCTAGCTCAGGTTCGTTCCCAGGGTGGTCTCAGGGGTCCAAGTGCAGCAAGATGGCGAGTCCTAGAACGTGGACTTTCAAGCCTCTACTTGAGTCAGGTTTCTGGGTCACAAGGCCATTTCAGATGCAGGAAGTGAAGGCCATATTGAACAGGGGCACACCTAGTGGGGGTGGGAAGGCAATATATCACAGGCCCTAGCCTCCACCACCTTTTCCTGCCTGAATGATGTCT
>PVKE010052573.1:0-10294 GCA_004027555.1 Craseonycteris thonglongyai
TTTTTATTGTTAAGTTTATTGGGGTGACATTGGTTGATAACAATTACATTGTTTCCAGATATACAATTGTACATGACATTGTCTATGTATTGCTTTATGTGCTCAGCACACAGAATCAGCTTTCTTTCCATCACCACATATTTGATGCCCCTTCCCAACTTCCCTCTTCCCAGCTCTCTCACCCACCTCCCCCTTTGCCCTCAGGTAACCACTAAACTATTGACTGTGTCCATGGGTTTTTGTTTCTTTGTTACTATCAGGTTTATATATTCCACCTATGAGTGAGGTCATATGTTTCTTGATTCTTTCAGTGTGACTTATTTTGCTTAATAAGATGTCTTCATGGTCCGTCCATGTTGTCACAAATTGCTGTATTTCATCTTTTCTTATCGCTGAGTAGTATTCCATTGTGTAAATGTACCACAACTTCTTTATCCAGTCATCTATCAGAGGACACTTAGGTTGTTTCCATGACTTGGCCACTGTGAACAATGCTGCGATGAACATTGGAGTGCATATACCTTTGTGAAATAGGTTTTCAGGTTTTTTGGGTAGAGAGATACCCAGGAGAGGGGTTGCTGGGTCATATGGCAATTCCATTCCTAATTTTTTAAGGAATCTGCATACTGCCTTCCATAATGGTTGGACCAATTTACATTTTCAACAGCAGTGTATGAGGGTTCCTTTTTCCCCACAGCCTCTCCAGCACTTGTTATTTGTCTTGTTGATTATAGCCATTCTAACAGGTGTAAGGTGGTATCTCATTGTGGTTTTAATTTGTATTTCCCTAATTGCTAGTGAAGTGGAGCATGTTTTCATGTATGTGTTGGCAGTTTGTATGTCTTCATGGAAGAAGTGTCTGTTTAGGTCTTCCGCCCATTTTTTAATTGGATCGTTTGCTTTTTTTGTTGTTGTTGAGTTGCATGAGTTCTTTATATATTTTAAATATTAGTCCCTTATCAGAGTAATTGTTTGCAAATATTTTCTCCCATTCAGTTGGTTTCCTTTTTACTTTGTTGACGGTGTCCTTTGCTGTGAAGAAGCTTTTTAGTTTGATGTAGCCCCATTCATTTATTTTTGCTTTTACTTCCCTTGCCATTGGGGTCAAGTTTATAAGGTGCTTCCTGTCATCTTTTGGATTATTTTTCATCATTATAATTATTTCTTGTACTATTTTGGAAATTATACCCTGTTTTTATTTTTTATTTTTCCTAAAATTCTAGTTTGTGCACTTAACAAATAATAAGGTTAATCAGTCCCTTTGCATTTTTTCCAGACAAAAGAAAGGACATTTAACATTTAACTTCATTACTCTCTTTCAGATTTACATATCATGTATCATTACTTCATTTCTTTTTATGATCAAGTAATGCTCTATTCAATAGAGTCTATTGTATGGATATACCACATTTTGTTTATTCACTCATCAGTCAATGAACATTTGGGTATTTTCTGTCTTTGGCTATTATGAATAATACTGCTATGTAGATTTATGCACAAGTTTTTATGAGGACATGTTTCTATTTCTCTTGGGGACATAATGATAAATGAAATTATTCCTAATATTTTCACATTTGTCTTACACTTGACTACAACAAACTGTATAATTAAGAACCTAAATTACAGTATCTCTATTATTTCTGGGAACTTGGTTTTGTGAAATAAACTTTTATTTAGTTTTCTAAAGCTGATTACCACAACACTGAGAAATACATGTAAATTTTACTGTGATAAAACAGTATTTTTTAAAAAAGATTTATTTTATTGTTTGTGACAGAGAGAGAGGAAGGGGAACAGTCTCCATAGTTGTGTGTCATCAGTTTTCGACATGGTTTCATTCCACACAGGTGTGGGTGGGGAACTATGTAGGGAGGGAACCAGCCAGGACTCTCCCACATGGGAAGCTCTCCTGGTGAGAATCAAACTGGGGACACACCCCAGTTTAGCATACGAGTCCACACAGGCTGGGGCCGGGACTTGATCCTCAGACCCCTGGCCTTCAAGACAAGCGCTTAACCCCCTGAGCCATTCCGGCTTACGGTATTATAATTAGCATCACATTTATTCTTTGACCATTATGACTAAATATGTTGAACTGCAATATATAGATTTTAAGAAAACTAGTCTTTTAACTCATGAAAAGATTTTAAAAACATTTTTCACACTAAAAATTTTCCAGGACAAAATTAAAATTCTCATTTTTTAATTTAAGAATCTTTTATATCACCTATCATCCCAACCTACATAATCAGAACCCAACTGGATAAGTCCAAATATGTTTACCATTTATTTTATTTTTTTTAAGGATTTGTTTTATTGTTTGAGAGGTGAGAGAGAGAAGTGGGGAGGGCCCAGAGCAGTCTCCAAAGTTGTATATCATTAGTTATAACATGGTTTCATTCCACACAGGTGGATGTGGGGCCATGCTGGGAGGGAGCCGAACTGGGAGACTCCCATATGGGAGGCAGGAACCTTCACTGAATCATCCAGATGGTTACCAGTTGCACTGCAGTTCAGCATATGGGATTAGCATGTGCTGGGGCCAGGAATTAAACCCCGGACCTCATGATTGTGAGGCAAGTGCTCAATCACTGAGCTAGCTGGCATCCCTCTTTAACATTTTTAATGATACCAAATCTGCAATTTAGTAATATTTTTTAAATAAGCTAAAACAAATGAAAATTTAGTATAAAACTATTAACTGAAACTAAAACTAGTATTACATAGGGAATGCCAGAATAGCTAGAGATTGAGTGCTTGTCTCGAAATCGCAAGGTCCAGGGTTCAATACTCACCCCTATCTGTGCAAACCCCATATGCTGAACTACAGCACAATTGGTAACCACCAGGATGGCTTGGTGGCAAAGGTTCTTACCTCCCATGCGGTAGGCCTCCGGTTCAGTTCCTGCCCCACTTGGCCTCACATCCACCTGTGAGGAATGAAACCATGTCACAACTAATGACATCCAACTATGGAAACTGCTCTGAGCCCTTCCCCCTTTTCTCTTTCTTTCTCTCTCTCCTCCTCCTAAACAATAAAATAAATCTTTAAAAACAACAGTATTACATAAAAATATTTTTACTCAAGATTTACCTAGTGGCATAATTATAACAACCAGAAATGAATTCTGGCATTATAACTATAATTTAAAAATTAAAAATAAATGGAGAATCCCATATTTATCACTAACTACTCTTTTGTTCAATCGGGTAGCACAAACTTTCCCCCAAATCTACAAAGATCCTCAAATAGGTAATCAAAAAGAAATGGAAGAATATTAAGCCTTTCTGCTGCCTTCAAAATAGAGATTTTAGAACTAGTAGCTATCTGCTAAACATTCAAAGTGAAAAATAAAAAGCAGCAGTAACTAGAAAGACAAATGTGAGAGAAGATGAGTTAAGGAGATTGAGTTAAGAGGAGTTAAAGAAAAAGAGACAGAGAAGAAAAAGTAAAAAACAATGAAAAAGGTTTGTTTGGATTTCACCGATGACAAAGTCTGTCTAAATATGCATGGTTCCCACAGTACTCACCTTGACTGGAACTGCAATTAATAGACAAAAATCCAGAATGGTGATATGGCAAAACAAAAAACTGAACATCATACTTGGCCATTTGGCCCTTGTACAACATTTCTGCAGCCAAATGTGGATATATGTGCAAAACAACCCAGTGTGTCTCCTGGAAGACTTGGAGGGGGGGGGAGGGGGGGGATACTAAACCAGCTTCAGAGAAAATCAGTATCCTTCAGTCTAATTAAAACCTACTTTTATTTCATTGTATAAAGGTGTCAGGTTCGATTACAGGCCAAATACAATTTGGCTCTGAGAAGAATGGTGGCTTTCTTTCATGAAGAAAAACAGAGGAAGAGAAGCAATTCCTAAATGTTATCATCAGAAGTTCTGAGGGCAGCATGCCTACTCACGAGGTCATTAATATCCCCAGGGAAGGGGCTAAAAGGTCTGTTGTCAGCTCTATGAAAAGATTTCATGCTCCCCTGAAATAGAAATATAGTATCCTTAGTTAACTGGATACACAAATTCATTAGGCAAGCCAAGAATGGCAAATTTTATGCTCACTTTGTGGTTCCATGCTCCAACGGGAGAGGAATGTAACTTTATTCACCTGGGGTTCCTGTTTATCTGTGGGCACTCATCTAGGTGTGTATCATGTGACACATCTTCTTATTGTAGACAGTTCTAAAACCCTTATTGTGAGCTTCCTTATTTGCAGCAAGTGGGTCTGTTGAAGCTTAAGAAAGCCATTTAATAAAAATAAAGCCACACAAATGAACATGGCTGAAAAAAAATTTAGATTGATGGAGCTAGGTTGGTCACTGTAATTATGGAAGGTGTATCATTTCCTACGTTCTCTTTGCATTAAGTGTATGCCATACATTTATCAGACATAATTAGCACTTTAGGTGACAATGATTTGATTTCTTCCCTTGTAATAAAAGCTCTCTGTGTTGGCATATACATTCAAAATGGGAAATTGAATGCTGTTGCTGTTTATTCCCCTGAGGCAAAAT
Source organism: Craseonycteris thonglongyai (assembly GCA_004027555.1). NCBI lineage: Eukaryota > Metazoa > Chordata > Mammalia > Chiroptera > Craseonycteridae > Craseonycteris > Craseonycteris thonglongyai. The sequence goes on from PVKE010052573.1 coordinate 4,530, forward strand.
TTAGGACAAACTGGGGAAAATATGAAGAGGGCTTATAGAACAGCCCTTTGTGAATTTTGCAAACAAAAAAGAAAATAGTTCAATAAAAGCTTTTAAGAATCACAGTCAAATTCATGCTTTTTGAAAGCAAAGGATATGTATGGAATGTTTCTCTACTTTCAAAGTCAGTGTTTAACTTTCCTTTAGATGTGAACAAACCCACACTAAATTGATTTGTAGGCACAACTACAACACTGGACACATTTAAATTACTGTATCTGAAACAGACAAGTATTTGTGCTGCCTTCTCTAAGGAAACAGGAGAAGAGAACTGTTTTAAAATTATTTAAAATAAATATCGATCCTTCTGTCTCCTTAAATGTCACAATTTAGGGTTAGGGTTTAAGGTTTAGGGTTTAGGGGTTAGGGTTAAAAAAGAAAAAAAATGTCACAATTAAGAATCATGTTAATTCACTGTTCTGTAGATTAAAGTATTTATACAAATGTTAAGATTCTTTTTATAAGGGAAAAAGGAGAAACTGAAATGCAAATTGCTAGTCTACTGTATAAGGCTCATAAAGGATGCTACACCCTTTTGAAATCTGTAGCCCCATGAGAAATGCTGCAAAAACTTATGCTTTTGCATTTAAATCTTCTTGACTTCTTTTTCATCAAAAGCAAGATGTGCCATTGGGTTTGCTGACTCCTTTGATTTAATAAATCAGTCAGAAATTTAGTCATGGGTAATGATTATTAAAATAAATATTTCTAAAGTAAATCTAATGCTATTAATTAACTTAGTGCAAACTTTTCTACTTAAACTGAACTTGCTGATTTTTGTTTAATCCTAAGATTATTTTTCTACTTAGATGCTGATGCACACAGATAGATGCTTATCTATTAGAGTGATTTTCATTTCCTCCTCTATTTCAAAGCTTCAGAAATCTAACAATATTGCAGAAGTAGAGTATGTAAGTATGTTCAAAATGCATGTATCATGCCTTTCCTTATGGGTATTTTTTTTATTTTGTTAAACTTATGTGGACCTCCTGCTGACCTAAAATAAGAATAGCTTTACAGAAGGAGTCCTGGTTTTTATGTAAGTTCCTATTTAAGAAATGTGTAAATAACAAACCAGATACACACAATAAAAACCTTTAAAAATTAGTATGAAGAGAGTAGGTTGTGTCATAAACATATTTTGCTTATATTGTAAAAAATAATAGAAAAAATAAGGTAATTGATTAGAGCATTGCAGAGTTAACTTATAATTTAGAAATATATACTCATGAAAGAAGTTCAACAGTTTTATACATCACAGTTTTCTAAGCATAAGTGTGGATAAAGGATGCATGAGTCATTAGTAATGGTTTAAAAATATAATTTTTATCTAATTTTTCACTCAAGCCCAGAGGAAATTAAGGTCACACAACAAAGTACTATTTATGTATTCTCCCTGATAGTTGTACATTATTTTGTTTTATCAATGTAAGTGAGATTTAGTTTAGAAACTCAAATTCAATTTCAGCAGGTCTGCACCTGTAGCATAGGTTTCCTTGAGTGTAGACACAAGAGACTGGAAATAAAAAGAAAGGAATGAATTATGTTACAGGAGAACCCAAAACTACCAGGCAAGGCTGGGCCTGACAGATTGTAGATGCAGGTGAGAGCCAGTGTTCACTCTTGACCTCAAATTCTTATGTGAAAGAGTCATATTAAACTCCCCAAATTACAAGGTGATACAATCACCTGTTACAGAAATAATATTTGTTAAAACCAACTAGTTACCAAACAGGTTTACAACCAGTTATTGCTAGCACTTTGTTTAAATGCAAAGCCTTTTCCCAGAATTTTTTTTTTTTTTTGCTTTTTACATACAAATTTTTTTTATCAGTGGCATTATGTGTTTCCCTCTCATGTGAAAATATTATACAGCCATGACCTATGATCATGAAATCCCCATTATTTCTCATTAGACGTTATCTCTTATCTTTATAACATTTATGCACATATATACACAACATACATATGCAATGTCAGAAAGCACTTTCGATTGTTCTTCTATACTCCCCTAGGATGATGTAGGGAACCTCATGTCAAAAACCCTCACTTTAGAACAATAAATAAATAAACCAGCCACAGCCTTCCTGAGGCTCACCAACTCTAGCATAAGTAATTCAAGAGGCTGAGCGATGCCAGATAAATTTGATTACTATAAAAGATGGGAATATGTTTCTTTCCTTTGAGAATTCACAAAATGGGGTCAAAAACAAAGCAATGCTGAAAGCGAACAATTTCATTTCGCCTGCAATTCAAGGCGAAAATTCAAAGGCAATTTTGCAGGAACATTTTATCACAATTTTATAGACCCTCATTTCCTGCACACATCACAATCTTTAATTTCTGAAAAAGGAAAGCAAGAAAAGGGGAATTTGGTGGGGGGAGAGGGTGTGGAGGCTGAGACCAACCGTGAGAGGCTTTTTCTTCTTCTTCTTTAAGATATAAATGCAGATATTTATAAAACAGTGAGAGATTTGTAAATCTTTCTTCAAAGCTAAACCTACTGCTGGGATTGTGATTTGCTAAAAGCTGCTATAGGCATACTCCAAAACTCAGCAGGATCAACCCTCCCCTTCCCCCCAAAAAAACAAAAAGTAAAAGAAGTGGGGGGGGGGGGGACTACTCTGATTCGTACATCTCGATAGACATGCGTTTGAAAAAACTGTTTTTGTTTTATACCTTCCCCTTAAATCATATTTTTTCCCTTTCTAAATACACAAAAAGAAATTCAATTCTCTGCTTCCCCTCTTGTCTAATTTGATGCCTTTTGCAGGTAATTTCTCAAAGACAAGACGTTAGATGGTTCTTTGGAAGGTCACAAGCCAAGGACAAATGCAATAGCCAAGATTCAAAGGGTACTTTGACCACCTTCACTCCTCACCATCAGGTCTTATCTGGTATAATGAAGGGTGAGGTTGGTCCGCTGCTGGGAGCACAAAGTTATGGGTTCCAGTTTCAATCTTGCCAGTAACTTCATGTGAGATCTCAGGGGGAAGCCACATACTCTCTCTCATTTTCTAGTGGAGATAATAAATAAAAATCCTACTGGCTTCCCAGGTTTTTAAGAATAACAAAACAGCAAGGAGAAAGCACAGTACTCATTTTGAATATTGATGCATCCCCAAGACCAAGAAAGTGTCTGGGACAGAAGAGGTGGTAAATACTTATTAACAAAAGAACGAATGTAGTTTGGAAAGCATACGCTATGAAATTCAGAGTGAAAGTATAATAGTGGATTCTAAAGTGAAATCAATGATGAATAGTGTTATAAACCTATCACTAATAGGGGACCGGCCTGGCTTAGGATACAGGAGCATTTCTTTCTTGCTGGAGAAATTACCTCTACTTGCTGTACCCACCTCCCACCCCAATCTTATGCCCTTACACACTTATCATCTATACTTAAAAGATTCAAAAGACAGCAAACCTAAGTGGGACTACAGGGAACATGGCCCATTTGGAAATGTGGCATTGTTGTTTTACATTATTCTCTAACTAGATACATTGTTTTTAGGAAAATTGGATAAAAATAATTTTACTTATGGGAAAAAACATGGTTAAAAAAAAAAATAGGAGAAAAAGAAAACCCTGTGACAAGTCACTGTTTTCCAAACTGAACCAAGACAAAGCAGCCAGCAAGAAGGAAATGTAACTTTTCTAAACAAAGTTGCTGATCTTCTGCCTGTCTGGCAAAGCTGTCTTCTGGGGGAAATTCTAGGGATACCCTGGCATTGTTCAATGCTGACCTAAACTTCCATTAGGAACAAAGAACTATGGTAAATGGAGGAACTAGGTTTTGACAATTGCATAATCTATAATACAAAAATCCAAGATGGTTTAATTTTAAAATTAAAGGCTCTATATAAGGCACAGTGCTATATATAGTAATGAGGGCTGTCTGGAAAAAATCCAGCCACAAATGCCTCTATTTTCCATATGACATGGCTGGATACTTTCTGGACAGCCCTCGTATGTAAGATATATATAATGGCCATATATTTATATCCTTGCAGAAACCTACTTTTTAAAATGCTAATCCCTAAAATAAATGAATGAATGAATGAATGAATGAATGAATGAATGAAATGCCAGTCCCTAATTCAGTGATTACAATTGGTTAAATAAATCAATGAATATCCACAAATAGCCACAGATCTATACTGGAATTAGAAATTCCATAGTATTTACCATCTTGAACTTTCCATCCTAAGGAGCAATCCCAATTATACACATGCCAAGAGATTACCCACCAATGACATACTCAGTGATACTCATACATCAACTAATTAGGAGACACAGCACAAACTGTATACAACACTAATTTGAAGGAGTTACCACCAATTTCCATCCCAGCCACCAGAAATAGGCAAATACACAAAGTATGCACCAAAGAGAAAATTTGAACAAAACATTCAGATATACCCCAACTAAAGTAATGGTAATGGCAACAACTTTGCTTTGATCTAGAAAAAGGCATATATTCACTATTTTCACATTAGTTTCAATTGAGCTTGCTTCCTGGTCTCTCAGCTACCAACTCAATGGTACTGAGTCTGTGACAGCCTTATTGGAAAACGTCAAAGCCAAACCCCAAACAGCTTGGCTGGGGTCATTTTTTTTAATCCCGGAAATCACCTTTTATACCTTTATTTAAAACTGTGATCTTGAGCTAAGCTGTTGTACTTGACTGTGTCCCTTTAATTTAGGAAACTTACTGCCAAAAAATATTATTGAGGCCAACAGCTTAATAAGTTTTATAGAAGATTAAATATTTATATGAATAAAAATAGTACCTGCAGTGACACCAGGAAGAATAAAATTACAAGGGCTATGAAATCTTCATGCTTCAGGGCATAAATTGCTTACCAGCTGGATGAGGCCATTTTCCTCAAGGAACAACATTGCACACCTAAATGTGTCTCTTCCTGAGAAGTATCTTGATACTGACCACTAGAAGGACCCAAGACTACAGAAGAAGGACCAATTAGCTCTTGGTATGCACAAAGGTCAAGGTTATTCGGGATTTTAGGAAATGGACATGATGCTATAACAATCTGAAATACGAAAACAGTGATAATGAGAAAGAGGCCAACAGCTCGATTCAGACTGAATGGGAGTAAGATAGAATACAATTATAAAAGATGAAAGGGCTCAGGAGCAGAAACAGACCCTAACTTTGATGGCCAGTATGGAATATTCACAGTAAAGAACTGAGGACCCCAAATTTTAGAATTAAGAAAAAATGGGAAAGGAGATAATCAGCCAACTACTTAGGCTAAATCTTTCTTTAACAGTTCCCCAAATAGAAATGAAACATGAACATTATTAATAAGATCTTATTCTTATAACCTTGCTACAGTAAAGGCCAACATTTGACTTAAGACAAAAACAACAGGGATACATAATGAAATAAAGAGAAAAATCAGGAGAAACTAATAGAATACGTGCACCAATTTTTAGATGCTAGATTTCACTTCTCTCAGCACCAACTACACAGTGGTATTTACAGATGATTCTTTTTTTCTTATGGGTTATAGAATTAACAGTAAATATCAATTAATCCATTTCATAAATAAAATATTTAACAACTTAAAGAGTAGTATCCAGCCAGCTAATTATGCTAATAAGGTTAATAATTTGTTAGGTTTATTAAAAATTCACTCGGCTTTGCAAGTTTAGATAACTCAATGTGCACAAACACTCTATAGTTACTAATATGACTTGAT
>PVKE010052574.1:0-10292 GCA_004027555.1 Craseonycteris thonglongyai
TAATCTTTCATTATAGGAGTATGAGAAATTACAGGGATACATAAAATATGTGTCATAGACACATATACAATGGCACTAATCTTTAAAAAGCTTATAATGTAGTTAATTTAATAAACTTTGCCAGTCATTGTTTGGTCCCTAGTCTCCTAAAATGATATTTTATCTATAGTTTCCTAGAATCATATTTCTAAACTCAAGAATATATGAAAATGAACTATGTATGTAACCTGATAGAGAAAAAAACCCAAAAAACAGAATGTGGTATTACTTATTTTGTTGTTCTCATTAATTAATTATTTATTGAAGGTCCATTGGGAAGTAAGCTTATACTTAGTGTCATGTAGGATATCAAATATAGTTAATAAACCCAGTGATACTAAATAATAAACGTTTATAAATAGATTATACATATTACAAATGTTTTAGTCTATTTAGATTGAATATGGCTTCATTTTAGATTCATCAACCTTTTTGGCAAAAAGTAACCTATATGGGTGTTGTAAGTTGTGTCCCACAAGAATATTTTCTTATGTTCTAACTTTCTGTAAATGTGACCTTAATTAGATATACGGTATTTGTAGAAGAAACGAAGCTAAGATGAAATCATAGTGGATTATCATAAGTCCTAAATTCAAAGATTGGTGTTCTTACAAGAAAACAAATCTTGTAAAACAGAAGGTGGACAACATATGTATATGAAGGCACAGTTATACAAACCAAGTAATGACAAAGATCGCTGACAACCACTAGAAGCTAGTAAAAGGCAATAAAAGAGTCTCCCCTAGAGCAATCAGAGAGAGCATAACGATGTCCACACATTTATTTGAGATTCATAAACTCCATAACTTTAAAAGAATAAATCTTTCTTGTTTTAATCCACTTAATTTGTAATGTTGGTTATGGCATGGAAAATTAATACAAAGAGTAATAACAGGAAGACAAGAAACATCGGAGGAAAGAAAGGGACATACAAAAGGTAAGATAATTTGAGGCCTAAAATATATATCAGCAAATTGTTCATTATAGAAAATGAATTTGTAAATAAATTTATCTGCTGATAGTGTGAGACAGTAAAAATAACATGTCTTCTAAAACCTCAACAAGGCTCATGGACCGTTCCAATTTTAGATCCGCTCAACTCTCTATTCTTTCTTCTTATTTTAAAATTTGACTCAGACCAGAGAGTGGTTACATTGGAGTTCCTTATAATGTAAAACCAGATCTTTCTTTTGAGAAGAGAGAAAAGGGGAGATTGCCCAAACAGCTTCTATAGTTGTATATCATTAGTTATGAAATAGTTTCATTCCACACAGTTAGATGTGGGGCTGCACAGGGCAGGAACTGAACCAGGGGCCTACCTCATCAGAGGTGAGAACTTTCACCCCTGAGCCATCTCAGAAGTTACTGGTTGTGCCACAGATAAGCATATGGGTTTGCATGGGCTGTGGCTGAAATTTAATCCCTAGACCTCATGGTTGAAAGGCAAGGGCTCAACCTCCAGAGCTATCCCAGCATCCCAAAACTTTATGAATTTTTTTATTCATATACTAGCTCTACCATTTACTAGCTGGATGATCTTGGCAAAATTATTTTATTGGTTTGCTCTTTATGTTAATTACCATTTATGTTAATACTGGCTTTTTAAAGAAAACAAATAATTTTTAATTATATAAAATATTTGAAAAAATTTTAAGTATCTGTATTGTAATTAAAATAACAATTTTAGGGGATTCTAGGATAGCTCAGCAGGTTGAGCTCTTACCTTGCAATTGCAAGGTCTGGTGATTGAATCCTGGCCCCGGTCCATGCAGTGTATGCTGGGATGGTGGTAAAGGTTCTCACTGCCTATGCAGGAAGCCCCCAGTTCAGTTCGTTCTATGAAGCCCCACATTCTCCTATGTGAAATGAAATAATGTCATAGCTAATGTTGTACCACTATGGAAACTTCTCTGGGTCCTCCCTTTCTCTCTCTCTCTCTCTCTCCCTCTATCTATCTATCTATCTCTCACCTTTTTTCACATAATAAAGTAAATCTTCAAGAAAAAAAAAGATAATTCTAAAGCTTTATAATTCAAGATATATTTTCAACAAAATATCTTTATTACTATGTTTTCAAATCTATAAGACAGCTTTATAATGTGTTTGGTATCTAATCACTCTATTGCATTTTAATATAGTTTGATAACTTTTCAGTCGTCTTCTATTTAACACTTCACTTTAGCTTGATGATAGCATAGTAAACTCTATGAAAGTTGCTATTATATTTCTATTTTTTAATAAATAAAGTAATTAAGTGACAATACATTGGAACTTTTAAAGGTCATGCTAATGGTAGTCTTGAATTGAGAATTTGAGCATCCTTGTTACTAATTCTTCATTTATTTATTTTTTCTATAATGTTATATATGCTCTAACTTAATGGTTCCCATTATTGTTGGGAAGATAAAACTAGAGTGTGAAGTCATTCAAATCACCAATATGCTATAGTACCAATATATTTTATTTTTCACTTCCATGTTCATCTCAGTAAGATACAAAGAATAATAATGTGCTTGCCATTTGAAAACAAATCAAAATTTACACTTTAAATGATTCCATGAAAATTTATTTGTTAATTTAAGATACTCAGTCACTAATCTATAGATGGAATGATGAAGATGATGATGATGATACAGGAGCAAAGCAAAGAGTTGAAGGAAACAAATTGTTGCTATTTAGGATAAGAAAACATTTTTAGAGATAATAAAACTAGTTTTGTCACAATTAGTAAATAGTTTGGATGTGAATAAATATAAATTGTAGAGATTATGGAATTGATATGCAGAAGAGAGGTTTTAAGACAAGATTTGAAAATTTTCTTCTTATAAATGCTACAAAAAGTCATAAAGGATATTACATAAAATTGAATTAGAGTAGGTCTTTCAAGAAAATGTATAATGAGCTTTAAAAAGAGAACCATGTGGGTAAAAGAGAATCTTGTTTAACTAGACAAGAATAATCAATGCACAACCTAAATGACTACATCGTTATTCTAAGTATTGCTAAACTTCAGGCTCATCTTCAAGATATCTTGTTTTCTTACATATTGTAAAATATTAATTAGTTTGCTATTTAGAAAATATAACTTTTAATTCTAACTTATTTATAAATTGTGAGAATTTATAATTTAACATCAATGTTAATTTTGCTGCAAAGGACTTATTTTTTATCTTATTAATAGACCCACATCTAAGCTATTAACATATGTTCTTTATTTCTATGAGAGAAGTTGAAAGTCTAGTAGCTAAAGCAAAGTAATTTAGCAATAAACATAAATTTGGTAAAAATCACAAGGGAGCTAAATAGGTTATCATTCATTCATTAATTTATTGATTCTCATCTGCTTATGTTCATTCACCCAACAGAGATTTTATGTTGTACTTACTACACGTGTAGCATGAACAAAACATACAAAACCTTCTGACCTCATAAAGCTGAATTTCTTACATAAAGCAGAAAATAAACAATATAAACAAATAGTATTTGTAATATCTTACATGGCAATAAATACCATTAAAAAGAAGATGATGTGAGAAGATCTAACTAAGATGGGGACATTTGATTATAGCCACATAATTAGTGGAGAGAAAACCATGTGAATATATGGAAGAAAAACACTTGGGGTAAAGAAGTTTAAGAGAAAACAAGTACAAAGAATTTGAGAGGGATGTGCTTGAAGTGTTCAAGAAGCTTGGCATATTAAAAGAGTAGATTTTACATATTCAATGAGTATGTGTGCAATCAATAAAAGATAGGGTAGGGAAGCCAGGATGGCTCAGCGGGCTAAATGCTTGCTTTGCAGCCGCGGATTCTGAGGATCGAGTCCCAGCCTGGCTCATATGGACCCACATGCTTCCCATGTGGGAGGCCCCCAGTTCAGTTCTTACCAGGGTGAGCTTCTCATATGTGGGAGGCCCCCAATTTGGCCCTGAGCTCACAGAAGCATGCCTCCCATGTTGCAGGTGCCCAGCCAAGTTCCTACCTTTTGTGACACCTGCCCACCTGTGTGGAGCAAAATCGTGTCCAAAACTGATGACATAAAACTATGGAAACTACTCTGGGCTCTTCCCTTCCTCTCTGTCTCTCTCTATCTCTGTCTGTATCTTTTCCTCTGTCAAAAACATTAAAATAATCCTTAAAAAATAAAGTAAAACACAGGGTCAAATTTGTTCATGAATTCTAACAAGCTCTGGAAACCTGACTCTGTTGGAAGTATGAATTAAATTGAAATGAGCTTGAAAAAAATAAATAAATGAAAAGACAGAAACTTATTCTTCCCCAGTTCTAGAAGCTAGAAGTGTTATTTAAATAAAATCAAGGTGTTACTCCTAGAAAATCTAAGAAATAATTTATTTTTTGTTTTATTCCAGTTTCTGGTAGCTTCAAGTTTCTCTAGGGTTGTGGTTTCATCACTTCAAAGTTCAAGGCTACTGTGATAGTTCTTTTTATGTCAACTTGAATAGGCTATGGGGTGCCTAGATTAAACATTATTTTTCAATACTTCTTATAGGTTGTTTTTGGATGAGATTAATATTTATATCAGTATACTCAGCAGACTATATTCCCCAATCCAATGTGGGTAAGCATCATCGTAACCATTGAGTGTCTGACAAGAACAATAAGCGCAGAAAGTAAATTTTTTGACTTTTTTCTGCCTCCTTCTGAACTAGAACATTAGTTTCCTCTAGCTTTTGGATTAGAATTTACATCATTGGTTCTCCTGGTTCTCAGACTTTCATATTGGACTGGAACTATACCATCAGTTTTTGTGGTCTCCAGCCTGCAGAAAGTAAATCATGAGACTTCTAAGTCTCTATAATTACCAGAACCAATTCCTCATTGAAACCTCTCATGGAAAGTACAATAAATTGAAAAACTAAAATTCAACAAGGAAATCTCTAAGCAACACATAGCCTCAGCTCAGAGACCTGCTCATTGCAAGAAAATACAGGTAACCCTCATATAACATGGTACTCCTGTAACATGGTTTCACTCTAACACTGTTTAATAGTTGAGGAAAACCCTCATACAGCAAGGCATCATAAAACATGGTTTCTCTCTAACAGTTTGAGAATTAGAGAAATTCCCAAACAACATAGAACATAATAAGAGCTATAAAGAGCAAAAAACATCTTATCCAAAATTAAGGTAATTCCTGAACCATAGTGAATGTAATAGAAGCTTTTAAGAGAAAAAAATTATCTTATTTGAAATTAGGGAAATCCATGAATAACACAGAGGATGATGAATCTATAAAAGTCATGCAAGCATAAAAACTTATTACAATATTGGACTGTATTAATACTATAAAATCATTCATCAAAAACTAAAACTGACAACATTACATGTTTCCTGGAAAAATAGATGGATAGAGTCAATTCAAAGTGAAAATCTCATCAAAACAGCAGAAAACACAATAGATGTGATAATAGAACTTGCTAAGTCTCTAGAAAGGAAAGGGTTTGATGATACAACTGCCAAAGATATCCAAGATTTACTGGTGGAAGAAAAACTAATAAAGCAAATTTGGTGGAAATTATATCTGGAATATGTCAAGATAATTCATGGGATAATAACACAGGTAAAAGTAAAGAAGCTAAACACTTTACTCTAAAAATCATTAAGAAAGTCCTGCACTTAGTCTAATATTTGGAGCTTTCTTTTCTTTTCTTTTTTTTAAGATTATTTTTTTTTGACAGAGAGAGAGAGATACAGAGACAGAGAGATACAGAGACAGACACAGAGAAAAGGGGGAGGGCCCAGAACAGTCTCCATAGTTGCACATCATTCCTTTTTTCCACATATTTTCGTTCCACAGTTGGGAGTGGGGCTGCACAGGGCAGGAACTGGGCCAGGGTCTTCACCCCGGTGAGAACTGAACTGGGATCACTCCCCAGTTCAGCATATGGGTCCACAGCTGGGGCCGGGATTTGATCCTTGGTCCACAGGGCTGCAAAGTGAGCGCTTAACCCACTGAGCCATCCCGGCTTCCCCAGGAGCTTTATTTTCTACATGAAGATCCTTCCACTGAAAGAAGCACACAGTTTAGGAGAAAATTTCACAAGTGATTAGTACCATATAATGAAATTTATAAAAATATATCAACTAAAAGCAAACAATCTAAAATACCATTTTTTTTCCAAAGGTACAAGAGAGAAGGAACATTAATGCTAAAGAAAGTTCAGAGAATGAAGCTATGTTGTCAAAAATAATGCCCTCAGTTAATGGTACTTAGTAGTGATGACAAAATAATTGAGACATATTAATATGATATTCTTTTGGTAAAAACTGTTTTAATAAAGATATTTCTCATAATCATAAAAATATAATGGTATGTTTTGTTTTGTTTTGTTTTTTTAATTTTTGGAACCTAACCTCCTTTTTTGTACTAGTTCTTTGTTTTGTAAAGCATGAGTTTGTATAACACGGCGTTTTTAGGAACTTAACAACCATGTTATACAGGAGTAATCTGTACCTAAAGTCCGTAGAAAGGGAGGTGAGAAAGAAAGAAAGAATGTAAGGGAGCAGTACAGAGACAAACCTCAGAGAGTAATTCTGAGGCCAGCAGAGAGACTGAGATGAGGACCTGTGAGCACAAGCTGAGGCATAGAGCCACTCTAGGCAGGTTAAAAGCTATGAAAATGCAAATGCAAAAGTACGAGGGACCAGAGCTCAGGGAAGATGGCAAGAGTGTAATGCAGAAAGCTCTAGCATGCTTGGGCACCAGGAGCACATTGAGAATACCCATAACTTGGAGTGGGCAGCGATGGTGTGACAAGAATGACTGGAACATGGCACTGATGACAGGCATGGAACATGTGGAAGGTTGAAAGCCACAGTATACCACAGATGGTTAGAGTGCCTCAATGGCAGCTGGGGTGCTGCAGTGGCAGCTGGAGGAGAGTGTGGCCCTGGATGAGATAGGGCCCCATGTGGAGCACTGTGAAGCCTTGGACAGAGATTGGCTGATTCTCTTTATTGTCTCCCAATGCTCTTCTCCTCCTCACATCCACCCAGTGACTCCATACAGTCAGCTACAGCCAGAAAGCCACCATTACTGTGTGCTACAAACACAGTGTGCCTTTACCAAAAAACCCCGAACTCAAATTTCCCACTGATGCTGGCAGGTAAATCCAGGGCAGCTGTTTAGCACAGGTGTTAGGTAGCTTCAGCTTCTGACTGCACTTGGATCCTTGATGCATAGAATACCATAGCCTTCCATATCCTCCCCAAGAGAAGGCACACAGAGCCCAAAGCAACAGTGTGTGAAGACCTAAAAACCAAGAGAAAATATTGTCAGATGCTGCAGCAACACCAACAGGGAAGTGAGAGAAAAGCCTCTTCATATCTACCAGAAAAAAAGTCTCTATGCCCAGGAAGAGAAATACACCAACAACAATGAGTATCTAGGGAACAAAATAGTTAAGAAATAAAATAAAAATCTCCAGAAAAAATACCTTGAAGATGTGACAAAATATGAGCTAAGTGACAAAAAATTAAAGATTGCAGTTCTGAAAACACTCAAAGAGATTTAAAAAATAAAAGAAAGAAAGAAAGAAAGAAAAAGAAAGAAAGAAAGAAAGAAAGAAAAAGAAAGCTAGCACTGAAACCAACAAAGAAACAAAACATTATGGACATAGTCAATAGGTTAGTGGTTACCTGAAGGTAAGAAGGGAAGGAGGTGGGAGAGGACAGATGGGTAGCTAAATACATGGTGATGAAAATAAAGTTGATTCTGGGTGATGAACACATATTGTAACACAAAGACAAAGTACTATGTAATTATACACCTGAAACCTTATACAATGTTTACTAATCAATGTCACCCCAATAAATTTTTTTTTTAAATATTTTTATTTATTTATTTTGACAGAGACAGAGAGAGAACTGAACTGGGGGAGCTCCCAGCTCAGCATATGGTTCCACACAGGCCAGGGCCGGGATTCGATCCTCGGTCCTCGGGGCTGCAAAGTGAGCGCTTAACCCACTGACCCATCCCAGCTTCCCCACCCCAATAAATTTAACAATTAAAAAAAAAAAGAATTTAGTTTCAAAATGAGGTTTCTCCAGGCACTACCAGATTCTCGATTATCACATAAATTCAATTACCTTTACCTACGTTTTACTGATTAAAGTAGTAAATAAACTAATCCACTAGAGAAAGACAATAGTTTTAAAAATATTTTTAAAAAGTAGAATATAGTTGTTAAATGTAATTATTAGAAAACACAATTTGAGAGATCCAAGATGGCGGCATGAGAGGAGAATGCCGATAACTGCCTGGGAAGGGCCTTGTGAACAGAGGGGAATCCACAGGGGAAACCCTGAGAAGAAACCTCAACTAAGAGAACCACACAACACGGAACAATACACAAAGGTTAGAGAAAAAAGGGGAGAGCTGGAGAGGGAAAGGGAAGCAGCAGTTCGGGGACAGAGACTCAGAGCGCGGCCCGGGGCTGGCAAAAACAAAGGGGGATTGGGGGACTAGGGTCAAAGTGGAGCTGGATCGAGGGCGGGCTGGAAGCCGAGACCTAGGGAGCGTGGAAGCCCCACAAGACTGTGGACAATTTAACATCGAACTCAAGGGACAGCACACAGTGCCCTAATCAGATCACAGAGCCTAAAGTGGAACAGGGACTGTGGAGCAGGGCGGCTGCACTTCCCGGTGGGCCGGCGGGCGGGGTGAGAGCAGGGCACCAGCCCACAACGGCTCAGCACCCCTGATTTACGGAGGACAATGACTGTGAAGGAGCGCCTTCTGAGGACAGGGCTCTTGCAGTGAGGGCTGGGGCTTGAGTGGGCATAGCTGCATTGGACGTGCTTGGAATGAATCCGGCGGTCTCAACAGAGCCGGGAGCGTAGAGCGGCTGCCGCCCGAGCTACAGCCTGTGCGCGCAGGGCTTTCGGCGCCCCACCCACTGGGCCTCCACGGCGTCACTCCCAGCGTGCAACTGGGCTTTCGGCGCCCCACCCATCGGGCCGCAGCAGCACCGCTGCTTGCTTGCCAGTGCGCAATTGGGCTTTTGGTGCCCCGCTCACCAGGCCACTGTGGCGACTCTGCCTGCGCGGAAGTGCGCGGCTGGGCTTTTGGCGCCCCGCCCACTGGGCTGCTGCACATCACTGCGTGCGCGCACCGGGCTTTCAGTGTCCTGCCCACCGGGCCGCCCCGCAGCACTGCCGCCTGCTCAGCGGTGCGCTACAGGGCTTTTGGCACTCTGCTCACCAGGCCGCTGTAGCACCGCTGCCTGTGCGCGGGACCAGCTTTCAGCGCCCTGCCTACCGGGCCGCGGCAGCGCTGCTGCCTGCTCGCAAGCACGCAGCTGGGCTTTTGACGTCCCGCCCACCGGACCTCTGGGGCATTGCGGACTGAGTGAGCAACTGGGCTGCCTGCCGGGTCGCCGCAGTGTCATTGCCTGTGTGCGGGATGGCGCAGCCGACCAGGGCCTCTGCCAAGCCCCAGCCCACCCAAGTGCTGCCCTGCAGGTGTGCCTTACAGATACAATTGAAGGAGGGGCAGCCAGGAGGAGGAAATACCTGAGCTCCTGCGCCCCGCCCCCACTGAACCACCAGCCCCCCTGCTGAAAGAGGAATCTGCTATTGTGTCTCCAGCCCGCCCTAGCTCCTACTCACATGCCCCCACCCCTGGCCACACCTTTACTACACACCTTTACTGCTATCTAACAGCTAAGACAGCAACCTGAAGTGCCCAAGGACACAGAAGCTGTCTGCTTCCAACAACGCTCTCCCAAAATCTCCTTCTCCCACAACTGAGACCAAAAGAAAAAATAAAGAGAAGCCCATCTGATAGGCAACGCCCCAGAGGGAAAACAGATTCATGCGTAAAGCAAAAAGAACCACATCAAACACAATGCAGACCTCAGAATCCAAAGCCCGTCCAGAAGATCAGGGGCAGTCTTTAGTAAAGGACCTTGCACACTTGGAATCAAATCTAAGTGAAACAGAATTCAGGTCTGCATTAATCAAGACACTCAGAGAGCTCACTCAATGCTGGCAAAGTACCCAGACACAGTTAAATGACTTCAACAAGAAATTCTCTGAGCAAAATGAGTACTTTACCAACAAAATTGAGAAGCTAGAGCAGAACCAAAAGGAACTCCTTGAAATGAAAGACATCATGGGAGAGCTGAAAAAAGAACTGACCAGCATAGGAAACAGGGCTGACCAGCTAGAGGAAAGGATGAGTGAAATTGAAGATACAAACATGGAAATGTCACAGAGGGAAGAAGAAAGGG
>PVKE010052575.1:0-10294 GCA_004027555.1 Craseonycteris thonglongyai
AATACACATACACCTATTACTATTTTATCTCTATTACAACACCCCAGTAGCTCCTATCTCAGCCTCTGTACCTTCTCCTATCATGGTATCTTGAATTGGACTGTCTGAGTTCAAATTTATTTTCACCACTTCCTAGCCCTGTGGCCTTGACAAGTCACCTATCTCTCTATAATTCAATATCTGTATCTCTAAAGGGAGGATAATGATGGTACTACTAAACAGCCTTGTTATGAAGATGAAAAATAATGTATGTAAACTATTTTACATGGTGCTCACAATCTGTAAGTTATTATTTTAAATTATGCTATTAATGCTACTATTATTTTTCTACCACTGGCTCTTTAAATACAGTTATTAAACTAGCTCCTTAAAGCCTCCTCCTCCTCGTAGCATTTCTATATTCAAGAGAAAATATAAGGGCTCTTCTTTCACCACCCACTCCTTGGCTCAGTCTTAAATAGCGTCTCATTGTCAAAAGAAAGAGATTTACAAAATTAAAGATTCATCTTTTTGGCTAATGTAATCCAAACCCAATAAGCAACATATTAAAAATAATGCAGAACATCAAAGCTGGTTCTTTAATAACTCTTATTTCCTTCAGCTTCCAGACACCTATGCCAGGGTAATTCTTCATACTTTTCCTTGGTCCCCTAGCCCAGGTCTTGTCAACCTAACTCAGTTTTTTTAATTGCAGCATTTTTTGTTCTGTACTTAGGTGATTTTGTTCAGGATCAACAAGTATACACTGAGCATCTGGCTCCATGTTAGGAAAGAGAAAATGGGAGAATTTTTATAAAACATAAAATCCTTTTTTTTATTGTTCATTTTATTGGGGTGACATTGGTTGGTAACAATTACTTAGTTTCCAGGTATACAACTCTACATTCGATCGTCTATGCATTGCATTATGTGTTCACCACCCAGAATCAGCTCTCCTTCCATCACCATATATTTGATGTCCCCTCTCAACTTCCCCACCCACACTCTCTCCCCCACCTTCCCCGTTACCCTCAGGTAACCGCCAAACTATTGACAGTGTCCATGAGTTTTTGCTTCCCTGTTACTTTCAATTTTATATTCCACCTGTAAATGAAGTCATATATTTCTTGTTTCTTTCCGTCTGACTTATTTTGCTCAATAAGATGGTTTCAAGATCCATACATGTTGTCACAAATGACTATATTTCATCTTTTCTTATCGCTGAGTAGTATTCCCTTGTATAAATGTACCACAGCTTCTTTATCCAGTCATCTATCAAAGGACACTTTGGTTGTTTTCATGATTTGGCTACTGTGAACAGTGCTGCGATGAACATTGGGGTACATATATCTGTGAATTAAGTTTTTCAAGTTTTTTTGGGTAGATACCCAGGAGAGGGATTGCTGGATCATTTGGCAATTCCATTCCTAAATTTTTGAGGAATTTCCATACTGCCTTCCATAGCAGTTGTATCAATTTACATTCCCACTAGGAGTGTATGAGGGTTTCTCTTTCTCCACAGCCTCTCCAGCACTTGTTATTCCTTATCATGTTAATTATAGCCATACTAACAGCTATAATTATAATGAGGTGGTATCTCATTGTGGTTTTGATTTTCATTTCCCTAATAGCTACTGATGTTGAACATTTTTTCATATATCTGTTGGCCGTTTGTATATCTTCATGGGAGAAGTGTCTGTTAGGTCCCCATTTTTTATTTGAATTGCTTGTTTTTTTGTTGTTGTTCAGTTGTACAAGTTCTTTATATAGTTTTTTATATTAGCCCCTTATCAGAGGCATTATTTGCAAATATTTTCTCCCAATTGGTTGGTTGTCTCTTTGATTTGTTGATAGTTTCCTTTGCTGTACAGAAGCTTTTTAGTTTGATAAAGTCCCATTCATTTACTGTTGCTTTTACTTCCCTTGCCATTAAGGTCAGGTTCATAAAGTCCTCCTTCAACCCCAGGTCTATAAGTTTAGTACCAATGTTCTTCTATGCAGTTTATTGCTTTGGGTCTTATTTGGAGGCCTTTATTAGATTTAGAGTTAATTTTGGTATATGGTGACAGATCACAGTTCAAATTCAGTCTTTTTCATGTGGTTTTCCAATTTTCCCAGCACCATTTACTGAAGAGGTTTTCTTTTCACTATTGTATATTTTTCACTCCTTTGTCTAAAACAATCTGCCCATATATTTGTGGGTTTATTTCTGGGTTTTCAATTCTGTTCTGTTGGTCTATGTATCTGTTTTTCTGACAGTATCAAGCTATTCTGATTATCGAGCTTTGTAGTACAGATTAAAGTTAGGCAGTGAGATGCCCCCCGATTTATTCTTTTTTCTTAGGCTATCTTTGGCAATTTGGGGTCTTTTGTGGCTCCATACAAATTTGATGATTTTTAAAAATCTATTTCTTGAGAGAATTTCTGTGGGATTTTGATGGGAATGGCACTGAATCTGTATATTTCTTTGGGTACTATGGCCATTTTAACTATTTTGATTCTTCCAATCCATGAACACGGAATATCTATTTCTTTCTGTCTTCTTCAATTTCTTTTTAAAAATGTCTTATAGTTTTCCCTGTATAAGTCCTTCACGTTCTTTGTTAGCTTCATTCCTAGTTTTTTGTTTGTTTGTTTTTTGTTTTGTTTTTTGTGTGACAAAAGGAATGGATTTTCTCATCTCTCTTTCTGAAGTTTCATTGTCGGCATATAAAAAGGCAATTGATTTTTGTACATTAATTTTTTATCCTGCAACTTTACTATATTTGTCTATTGATTGTAATAGATTTCTGATTGAATCTTTAGAGTTTTCTATGTAAAGGATCATGCCATCTGCAGAGAGTGACAGTTTAACTTCTTCTCTCCCAATTCTAATACATTTTATTCCTTTCTCTGGCCTGATTGCTCTGGCTAGAACTTGCAGCACTATGTTGAATAGCCATGGTGACAGGGTACATCCCTGTCTTATTCCTGATTTTAGGAGAATAGGTTTCAGCTTTCCTACATTTGGTATGATAGTAGCTGAGTGTTTGTCATATATGGCCTTTAATAATGTTGAGGTACTTTCCTTCAATTCCCATTTTATTCAGTGTTTTGATTATAAATGCGCATTGTATCTTGTCAAATGCTTTTTCTGCATCAATTGAGACAACCATATGGTTTTTATATATTTTTTTGTTTATGTGCTGTATTACATTGATTGGTTTGCATATGTTGAACCATACTTGTGCCCCTGGGATGAATCACACTTAATAATGATGAATAATCTTTTTAATGCATGTTGTATTCTATTTGCTAATAGTTTGTTTATGATTTTTACATCAGTGTTCATGAGAGAAATTGGTCTATAGTTTTCTTTTTTGGTATTGTCTTTTTCAGGTTTTGGTATTAAGGAAATGTTGGCCTCACAAAATGAGCTGGGGACTGTTGCCTCCTCTTGAATTTTTTTTTAAATATATATTTATTTATTTATTTATTTTTGACGAGAGAGAGAGAGAAAGAGAGAGAGAGAGAGAGAGAGAGAGAGAGAGAGAGAGAGAGAGAGAGAGAGAGAGAACTGAACTGGGGGAGCTCCAAGTTCAGCACATGGTTCCGCACGGGCCGGAGCCAGGTTTCGATCCTCGGTCCCTGGCACTACAAAGTGAGCACGTAACTCACTGAGCCATCCTGGCTTCCCCTTGAATTTTTTTGAGTAGTCAGAGGTGGATGAGCATGAGTTCTTTGAATGCTTGATAAAATGAAACACAAAATCTTGAGGTACCTACTACCCCTTCTTTTACAAAACTAGAAATGAGATTTGTATAAAATGTATATAAAATTAGTAGAAATTCTGCAAGAAGAAATGTTCATTTAATCACACGTACTGCAATTACTTGTTTTTACATTTTTCTCTATCATCATAATATGATTTCCTTCATTGTAAGGTCTGTGCCTCAGTAATGTTGTTTATTTGCTGTGATTTTGTATTGTAGAGGATACTCAGAAGATGTTTATTGAATGAACAGAAATATCATTCAGCATAGTATTTTATAGACCTACATTTTAACCTCAAGAAGCTTACAGTTTAGTAGAAGGGACCACCCATGTACGTAAATAGCAGTAATCCTCATTCAAGCCTCCATTTCTAGCCCCTCTCTCCTCCACCCACCACACATTCAGTCCCACAGAAAATGTGACCTTTACAATTATACTTCTTTAACACAGTTTATTCTTCCTATAATGTCCTTTTCCTTTTTTTCTTCTCAGTGAATTGTTACTCCTTTTAAACTGTAATTGTATCTTTTCATTGAACTTTTTATTGAGTTTCCTCCCCAAGCAGAATATCTCCATCTTCTGCCCACCTGTAGCCATGTTCATATACTTCTCTTAGCACTCAGTACATTGAGCTGTAATTACCTGTTAATCATCTCTTCAGCTTTAATGCGAACTTCAAAATGATGGCAAATTTAATTGATCTATGTAATTCTGGGACTCACAACAGTGTCTGGCACATAGTTACTGCTCATAGGTGAGTGAAAAAAAATGAATGTATCAATAAATCAATACTTTATTGAACAGTTACTGCAAATATCCTGAAAGAGGTAAATTAAAAATATAGTAATTGTTAATTGTATAGTAAGTTCCCAAGTTCCAAATTCAAATTCACCTTTCCATAGTTAGTTTCTCCCTCCCACTCATCTTTTTCTTTTATTAGTTGTTATACCTTCTGTCTCTCTTTGACTTGGTCTTCACCATTGCCTGTTATTATGGTAGACCCTAAACATTTAGCACAGATGTGTGTAGAGAAGCAAACAAAACAAAATTAACTGTAGGTAAAATTTCATCATCAGAAGCACAGTATTGACATGTACTACTAATTGAGGGATTTTGTAGTTAATTACATATTTTGATTAATCCTTTTGCAGAGAATAGTCATTGACTAATTTGCATGGAATTAGAATGCATATATATATATATATATTCACCATTATAATTATACTAAACAGTTAAATTTTGATGCAATGTTTTTTCAGGCACTCTGCGATCATTTTATAGTAGATATGGCAAATATAGAAGATTGATTTGAAATTACACTAATTTCAAAATGCACATGGGGATTTGTTCTTTAAAAAATTACAGTGCAATCTGACAAGCTGCTTACTGCTCATTTACCTTATTTTTACAAATGTTGAGAGTAGAAACTATCCTAACTACTTTTGCTTTCCAGTTGTTTAGAAATCTGATAAAATGAGTCATTTTGAAAGTGGCTGGACTATAATTGATAAAAGCCCATAACAACTTATATGCCTCATCACCCTCAGTAGCTCCAATGGTTTAATTTTACTGACATTAGCAGATACCTTAATCTCTATAGACATTAGTTTGGAAGTGAAAATACAGAATCTCCAAAGTATAATATCTAGTTACCACCACAAAATTAGATTATTTCAGTATCTGAGTGCTTTAAAAATTCAGAGTAACTCATGACAAATTCCATTATAACAATTGGCAATTGGATATCTCCAGTGTGTGATTGATTGCTCAAGGATAGTGTTTTGTTAAAATTCATTGTGAAGCAAGTGGGCCAGCAGCCACATCTTTAAAATCTATTTGTTATAAAGGAACATTACACTGTTCCAATACTTATTTTCATGGGATTTGGCCTGTATTATCAATCCCCTATTACTTAAGAAATATGAAAATAATAACCTTTTTGTTATTTTTTTTGTTGTTGTTTAGATTTTCCTGATTTTCCACAAATTGGCTAGGTGTGGGGTAGAAATATTCAGTATAATAAATATTTTATAGTCATCACATACAGTTACTTTTAGTATTTGCTTTCATTCTACATGTACCAAGAATTCCACATCTGATTATTTCCATAGCCTCTTCAAGCCAGAATTCTACTGAATTGAGAGTGGGGGGTGTTTGTTGTTTTCCAGAATTAGACTTGTATGCTGCTATATTTTAGTCAAATGTTCACAAACTCATGTACATAAGAAGACACGGATGTAAAGAAAAAATGTTATATTTATTTCAAACCCAGAGAGCAATGCAAGTATCACAGAAAATTTGTGCCAATGATTGTATATATTCTTTTGTTGACAGCTTGGTCTACAAAGCTGCTGGAGTGCAGCATCAGCAAGTCTAACCCAGAGGCAACTCCAAACTGGGTATTATTTGATTCAGTAAATTAAATCAAGTAGGAGCTTTAAAACCAGTTATATCTTTCATCAGACATTTCCTCATCTTGTCACTTTTTATGGACTATACATTGGAATTAACATGAAATGTTATCTGGAGCATTCCCTCCCCCACCCCCATGTTGTAAAGCAAGGCTATTTGTGAAAGGAAGGAATTATTAAATATTCATGTTTGTTACTGATAAATGATAGGATGTCCTATCCGGTGCATCAGAGTCTCTATCACATTAGAAAAATAAGTTTGAGATGAAGAAATTAAACCTAGGTGTTTTGTTTCGCTTTGTTATAAGTAAGGATATAATAAGTAAAAGGAAATTTCAGTCTGGAAGAGATTTTTGAAGTTACTTGGTTCATTGATTTTGAAATGCATCTTAACATTATAAACAACCTAAAAGCACTTTTTGAAAATACAGTTTTGGGCTCCACTCTGAGATCTCAATTCAAGAAATCTAAAATGGAGCCTGAGAATCTGAATTATAAGCAAGCCTACTGGATGCCTTCTGTTTTTCTTTATATAAGATTTTTATTAAAATATAAGTAACATACAATATTACAAGGGTGGGCTGATAAATTTTGCCTCCACTATAATATTTTTTTGTTACATTAGACATATCTGGATATAACTGGTTCTGTGTAGTCACATGGTATCTCCCCTCCACCATTCTTGACCTTGCACACACAGATGTTTATGTTTTTCACCCAGTGCACATAGAAATGGAAGAGTGTTCAGACATTTGGTTCAAACAGCATGCTATTAGTGAATTTTTAACAGTGGAAAAATTTCCTCCAAGTGAAATTCACACATGAATGCGAATTGTTTATGTTGATCAGTGTGTAGACATGAGTACACTAAGATGCTGGGTAAGGCTCTTCAAACATGGAGAAGTAGGGCAGGCAGATTTGTGTGACAAACCATGAAGTGGAAGACCTGTGACTACAAGTGATCAACTTTATCAAGATCACGGAAGTATGTTGAACTGTGTAGTGATTTTGTAGAAAAATAATTATGCAGCTTTGAAAATAAGTGTAGTATACAAGTGCTGTCTGGAAAGTATCCATCCATGTAACTGTTATTTTTATATTGACAATGGCTGGATTTTTTATGGACAGCCCTCATATTTCTTTTTTTATTTTATTAAAATATGTTTTCTTATTCATGTTCTATTTAAGTGGAGGCCAAATTTATCATCCCACTCTTGTATATTAATTTCAGGTATACACTATAGTTATTCAACATTTATATACCTGAAGAAGTGATCACCATAATAAGTCTATGATACTTTCAATATAACAGGTCCATGTACTATTTTGGAACTGCTGATCTAGTATAAATCCTTACCCAGTGTGCAACATGTGGTAATTCACTGACTGACTCAGGTTGTCCACTCTATTGTTGAATGACTCTAATTGAGAAAAAGTTCTTGTGTGTAAACCCAAAGTTGTAGAAAATTTTTCCTAATGGTATGTTTCTAGCAACCTTATAGTGACCCCTCCACAGTCAGACATGTAGTTGGCGCATCAGGGACTATTTTGCTTTACTTAGATAACTCCGTTCCAGAGTATAAAAAGTATGTTTATCAAGAAATCAAAATTTAATATAAGGTACAATTACGTTGATAAGGCAAAAATATTCATCAATTTATGCTTCTTAGTTAACAGCTAAACTTTATTTGAATGATTTCTCAGCAATGTCTTCTAATAACAACTTAAATCTTGGCTGAGTATTTTAAGATTAAGATCTGTCACTTTATTGACAACACCAACTCAATCAGTTTTGAGAGTTTATGAAGTTTGACTGAAAAGACCCACTGGGTTACT
This sequence comes from Craseonycteris thonglongyai, assembly GCA_004027555.1. Taxonomy (NCBI): domain Eukaryota; kingdom Metazoa; phylum Chordata; class Mammalia; order Chiroptera; family Craseonycteridae; genus Craseonycteris; species Craseonycteris thonglongyai. Next base: position 7,980 of record PVKE010052575.1, read on the forward strand.
TAGAGGTAGCAAGATTACAATTGGATTTAACTCTAGCCTCAGGCTTATCCTGGACAGAAAAATCTCCTCTCTACTTCCTCTAGACTTCCTCAAGAAAGAAAGACAAGCCTAAGAAACCTATGCCAAGATAATCATACCACTGAGGACAAGAATAGTACACAATTTGGATAAGAATTGGAATGATAAAGAGGATTTACACAGAAACTGAGGGGAAGGGGCTGTAGGGAAGCTAAACAGTGAACAAAAAGACTGCCTGTGTAACTTAACTGTTAAGGCTTTTCTTTGTACCACATCTCCCTTCCCAGTAAGCTTGTCTCTTGCTTAGCTCAGTTCACAGCTTTGTTATGCCTCATGATCCTGTAGTGTAGAACATCACCCAGAAACGTCCTGGTTGTGGGCGTCCATTCAGGTGGCTAGTGGGGGTTGAAGGAACAGGTCTTTTCTCTGGGTCTCCATCCAACTGAGCCAACAAGGCAGGGTCAGATTGAACAGAAATCTAGGAGAGCTATAAGTCTGTCCCTGACAGATGAACCAGTGCCTGCAGTTCCAGCCGTCTGGAAGAGGGAAGTTTAAATATCATCCTGGAAAGGAAAGGACACCACAACCCACTCCTGAATGAGAACAACTGACAAAAGCATGAAGGGATGTGGGCAGAATAAAGATTATCTGGGTTAGAGCTCAACAACTCTGTACTGAAAGCAACTAGAAAGACAGATGTCACATTCAACTATGTAAGCACCTAACTAACCTAAGGCAGAGACTGGCAGGGGAAGAGAGAGAAAAAAAGGGGTAGAAATAAGATGAGAGTAGGGAAGAGTCACAAAAAAGGAAATTCAAGATAGAGGAAAAATAAAATATTTTAATTAATGGTGGTTGGAACATTTTCCCCTGGAACTATAAGTGATGCAGACATGCTTTTAACTGATTTTTTGTTTGTTTTAACTGAAACGAATTTATATGTCTAGGAGTCAGCAAATTTGAAATAAAATGACAATAACCAGTTTATTTTATTAACTCAATCTAACTGTAAACTCCTGCTATATACCCTTCCTTTCCTTTGCTTGTTTGCATGCACAGGCCCATTTCCAGGGGAAAGGAACCTGAGAGAGCATGCTCACCTTGCCTCCTTCAACCTGTAAATATTCTCAGATCTTTATAGGATTGGAGTAAAGTTTTGATTTTTTTCTATATTTCCCTTTACTTAGTAGAGGTATGAACGGAACAAATATATGTGTGTGTGTATATATTTAGGGTATACAATGTAATTTTTAAGGTATGTTTTTATTTTTAATTGTAGAACTAGAAAGGAAAGTAGTTAATTTCTCCTTTCTTTGATGATACCATTAATTTTCCAGATTTAATTTAGTTTATTTCAATAAAAAGGCTAAAAATCCCAATAGCAACTAAAACAGTAATAGAAACCCAGCTAAGAACAAAGCCCCATGCCAGGAGATGAAATTGGTTAAAGGAATCTTCTCCCTCTGCTATTCTCTATAAAAGCATCTACCGGTATCAATTTCTGCCATAGCACATATCAAAATCTGTAATTATTTTCTCATTTTCTTTTAAATATATATATTTTTTATTTTGACAGAGAGCGAGAGAGAGAGAGAGAGAGAGAGAGAGATACAGAGAGAGAGCTGAACTGGGGGAACTCCCCAGTTCAGCACATGGTTCCGCACGGGCTGGGCCAGGATTCGATCCTCGGTCCCCAGCGCTGCAAAGTGAGCGCTTAACCCACTGAGCCATCCCGGCTTCCCCCTATTTTCTCATTTTCTTACCGTATTTTCTGGCGTATAAGACGATTTTTGAAACGAAAAAAAGTCAACTGAAAATCGGGGGTCGTCTTATACGCCGAGTATATCCCGAAAAACGTCTCGATATGCCGCTAAACGAATTTTCCAACTCGATCCCGAAAATCGTCTGGATATGCCGCTAAACGAATTTTCCAAGTCGATCCCGCACCAATCACTGCAAGGCTGCTCGGACCGCCTCTCTAACTCAGCCAATCCAAGCAGGCTTTTTATGCATGCACATTATACATGTTCTGTACCCGAAGCTACACTGTGTTCTAGTAAAAAGCCTGCTCAGATTGGCCAGAGTCAGAGAGGCTTTTGTCTAGTATAACCTTTGAACCTTTGCTTGTTGTGATTGGCTCACCGTGGTACATACAGTTGCAGCACAGGAACGTTCTGTGTAGCCAAAGCTGCTGTATCAGGACACATGCATAGTAGCTAAATTGACTGTATTAGAGCACATCCAATGGGCTAAAAGGTACAGTGCCTTTATAGGACATTCTGTATGTAGCCAATGCT
>PVKE010052576.1:0-10293 GCA_004027555.1 Craseonycteris thonglongyai
AAAAAAAAAAAAAAAAAAAAAAAAAAAAGCTCTTCTGGGAGCTATGTACAACACATTGCTTTATGGTCTTTCAATTGGGAAACCAGGGACAATTTTAAGAGGTTCTAGAACTTCTGTATAAGTGAAAGTATTTCCAAATTTTGGAGACTCCAGAAGCAGCCTAGGATTCTCAGATTTGATCACAGAACTAGATTCCATTCTTCTAATCAGAAATGTCCAGTTGACCTCATTGCTTTTGCTGTGTTTAACGCAGAGCTGAACAGTTATAGGAACAAAACCATTCAAAGGGGAGTAGCTTCATATTAAAACTCTTTAGGGAACATTGATTAACAAGCATTATTAGAATGAAAATAATGCTTGTAAATTGCTAAAAATACTTTGAACAATGATAAACAGAACAGAATAGAGAGCAAAGCACAATACACACAAATGCGAGATGGATCATATAGTACTTACAGGTCTTTTATTTGAAAGAGTGCAAAATTTTGAGTCAGAAGAAACTTACTCATATTGGGACCTCCAGCTAGCCTTTGATGAATTCCACAGGCCTCAGTTTTTCCATCTATAAAATAAAAATAATTAGGATGTCCCTGGCTGCTGACCTTAATTAAAAGAAAATAATAGATTTGGAAGGGTTGAAATACAGTGACAAGGTCACCCTGTAAAATATGTGAGGAAGCTCTGGAGATAGAAGAAGACCAAGATCTGAAGCGTTCTCTTCTCTGGGATAGAACAGGTTACTTACTGTTATTCTAAGTATGCTCTAGAGGAACTTGTAACGCACTTCAGGAAGCTTCATTCATCTAAGTGCATTTGTTTCCAGGTGTTCCCATGTTGGTACTGTTTCCACAGTTTTTAAGTAGTTTGAATATAAACATGCTACAAATCACCTAACACTGAAATTCACTTAAAAATATATATAAAAACAGGTTTTCAATCTGGCACTTTTCAAAGGCATACTCTGTAAAGGAATTCTGTGTCTTATAGAATATGTAAATGACTTGTGTTTTTTCCTAAATGATGACCTAGTTAAGCATAGTGCATATATTAAAATGCTTCATTAGTATTTTATCTACAGGAGTGATTAGAGTAAAAATTTTAATTGTATGGTTAAGAACCGAGACTTAGTTTTTCTCAGCCAGTAACCTGCAGTTTTGTTTTTTTTTAAGTTAGTGCCAGATAGAAAATATATTAAAATTTGTGGGCCATGTGGTTTCTGTCACAGCTACTCAACTCTGCCATTGAAGCATGAAAGCAGCCATAAACAATGTATAAATGAAAGCATGCGGCCGACTTTCAATAAAACTTTATTTTTAAAAACAGTGGTCCATGGGCCAGAGTTCTCCAATCACTTTTGTAAGGCATTACCAAATGTAAACAGTATTTCTTAACCTTTTTTGATTTGTGTGTTTGTGAAACAAAACAAAACAAAACAAAAACCTCATCCTATAGAGTATAAACAGTTACAAACAAATGAAACTGATTGTTACGTCAAAACTAGAATTGGAAGAATACAGGCCCAATGTCTCATGAAGGGATTGTCTAGGTGAGATTGCTTTTTTCACTAGAAAAGAAAAATTATTACAATTAAAGTCTTCAAACAAAGAAAGAGCTGGGAAAGCCTGAATCCAGTATTAAGTGACAATCTGATAACGTGTAGAGAGATATTTCATTTCATTTTGTGCTAATGTTTAATTAAAAATATGTTAACATTAGTAAAGATACTTAGCTTTATTTTAATTTCAAGTATGAATACCAGCCTAAGACAGACTATTTCCACTGAATCATACATTTTAAATGTGCTATGATAAATATTCTAGTAATCAAATACTCATAGTTTGGATTACTAATCAATTTTTCCCAAATGTAAGCATTCCTTTTCCTTTGTACTAGTCATTTCTGAGGACAACTTTTCCCAATTTCTTGCATATTATCTCCTAAATTTTCATAATTGTACTTTCTAATTACTCTTTTATTTTCAAACAAGAAATTAAAATACAATTGGTGAATTATTTTGGAAATTTAAGTTTTTACAAAGTTTCTTTTTTTTGAGTTTGTAAATTATCTTTGAACTTATGCAAAGGTTCAGAGACTTCAAAATTCACCCAAAGTGTATACTTATTATTGTGAAATGTTATTGGTTGTTTCACTGGCTGACTGAATTGTTGCTAATAATTGTAAGGTTAAAAATTCACCATGCCAATCAAGAGAGGAAGAAAAACATTAGAAAGGTGTTGCATCTTTGAATTTCACCTTGAATTCCTTCTATTTTTCCTCCCCTTAGGAAGTGAATGCATCTATTATACCAGTGATGACTTTAAAGGCTAATATAAAATAAGACAAGAAACTGATCTTATTGATCATTCCTTTTTCATCATGTGTAAAATGTAATCTATTATGTAAATAATTGGCCTTATCTTCTGCTTAGTAATTTAGTATTTTGAGAGGCAAGAATGGTGAATAGTGTTTATCAAATCATTGCATTCATATAGTTTTTCATTTTAGTGTATTGTGAAAAAGTAAATTGGTAAAATATACAGCATACAATTTGGTTCACCTTTTACATTAGTTATTTGGGAATTCTTACGTAATGATTGATCAAATGTAATAAATTTATTTTGCATGTTGGAAGGTTAGTACTATTCAGAAGTGCCTATTTTCATAATTTGTATGACTATAATGAGTGATAAGTAATCACACAGTTAAGCCTACTTCATGCATTAGAATATTTGATAATAAGTGACCATTATTAACTGTTTATGTAATTGGCCAATGGAAAAATCTAGTTATTGGCATTACATACTTAATCTTCACCAGATTAAAATAATTTGATATTAGAGTATAGAGATGTAAAAACACAGACTCTTCCAAAGAGCTGTCTTATTATTAGGGTGATAGTAGTAACAACAATTTTTAAAAGTGTTTCAAGGCAGTTACATTCATTTTTCATTAACTTATTTCTGAAAATATTGGGATAGATCATTATTTTTCTCTATTAGAGAGACACTACAGCAAATGACTGGTCTGACAGTGTTGGACAAGTGTTGTGTGTTCTACAATGAATTGGGAATATGATGGGCAATGCTATGAAAGCCTATTAGCTGTAGTTTGTCTATTTAAAAAAATGTGAACAATAACATTACTCTATCTGCTAGGGCAATTGAGGAGAATGAATCATTAGTATCAATAATGCTGTTTTTGTAGATGCTAGTAGAGGACAGCAGCTTTCAAATTTCCTAGCAGAGAAAGTACACAATGACACAATTTATATACATTTAGATTCAGTGCAGTATAGTTTCAAAGCTTGTCTATATTAGCTAAGTGAATCAGACTAAAAACTGGTTTGAATCTAAATCATCCAATTGGTAAAAATTTTCTTAGGTGAATTAACAGGTTCCTGAAAATTAATAAAATATTTTTAAAAATGGATCTTGCAGAAGATTCAGCATTCATAGTGATAATAAGTAAATTAAGGTGTCACCACTGGATCTCCCACTATTTTCTTTCTCTTCATATGTTGAGGAATCTAGAAGTTCAGAATTATAATGAATTTCTATTGCCTATGTATCATCTTTGAGTGTTTAGTCTTGTAGGCACGGTGGCAGAGAATCAAGTTTTAGATATTCCCTCCAGTGGAAACATTTTTTAGTCTTCTTAATAGAGTTAGGAAAAGAGCTTGCTAGAAGGAAAGTCTTCTAAGATGAAATGCCTGCCTGAGAGATGGAAAAACAAAAAACCCAACAACAACAACCCAGAAAAGAACACAGACTTTACCCCCCACCCTCATCATTATCCCACTGGAAGAAAAAGAAGACTAGTTATCAGATAGGGTTGAGCTGAAGAGGCTGACCTCACTGAAGAGAATGGATTAATCAGGGAATTTGAAATTAGGAATCGGCAAGTAAATTGGAATATTTATTCGATGACGACATTAACTGGTGGCATCATGGTCTGCCATTGACAACAAGAAAACATTTCCAGTGGCACCTTGGTGACCTGTGGGCTCCAAGCTTCAGCGACTATATAGAAAATGTGCAGCCTTCCCTGTTTTGTGTGTTTTTATAGATAACAAATAGCACTCGTCTTACCTCATATCTCAATTTTCTTCTTTCTTGTCAAAGATGATATTCTTCAAGATCCATAAATTACATACTTAAATTCTGGCACAGAAATGATTATCAAAGTTATTAGTGTCATTTATATAATAATTAACCTTTGCAAGAGGTGTTAATATACAGTCAGCTTACTTTTAAAAGTCATGACTGTCGTTCTAATTGAGCAGTAGCATTAAAATTCTTGCTTAAAGACGTGGCCATTCTTGTCTTCCCATTTTAAGTAATGCTCATTTGTTGCTAAATGTGGTAAGAATTTCTCATGCTTTTGCTATGACCTTAGTAACAAAACACAAATGTCGACCACACTGTACTTGTATAAAATGTATTATTTTGAAAATCATTGATAAATACAGTTATTGCCGTACCTCATGCACTTTAAAAATTTCAAAGCCATAGGTGCTGTCAGATAACTTTATAAGTGGTGCCTTAAAATGCTGTTGCCTATTTCAGGAATGTAAGAAAGAACCACCCCATATATTCTATTGAAGGCAAAGCTATCAGAAACAGTGTCAGTATGAAAAGACTCAAAGTGAATTATTCACCTCTTAACACTCCCTCGTGTTTACTCTGCTGCGAAGAGAATGCTTGCTATCAATGTGAAAAGCAGTGCCTTTGAATTCAGGGAAAAGTTAAACTTGGTTCATTTTCAACCCAATGGTGCCAACATACCCCAATCATCCTTGTGTCCCTAATTCAAAGAAATTTTCAAAATTCCATTCATCTGCACCCCCTAGATTAGGAAACTACTGATCATCTAAGTATAACTACAGCTAAAATGCTAAGATTTAAAAACTGTAACTACACATCCATCTCTAAATTAGTTTCTGAGGGGTAAGTTGTTCTCTTAATGATATCAAAGGGTCCACGACATACTTAATTCCTATTCTAGACCAATACCTGTAGAATTACAGCTTTCTTAATATTTGTAGTACAGTCTTTGGGAGACTTTTTTTGTCTTTGATACACCTGTTATACTGTCTTATATTGCAAATTTATAGACATGGTGTTGAGACAAACAGTATATATAGCTTATATAAATTAATATATAAGAATAGATTTACTATTATATATTGTTATTAAGGCAAATATTTCTAGAACCCGATGCAAAATACTACGTCTTTTCTTGGTGAGTGTCTAATCTGCTGACAATCCTATTCAAGCTTTTTTTTTTTTTAATTTCAAATGTGCTTTTTGTTTTTGGACATTCCATTTGGGTCTTATTATTATTATTATTATTATTATTATTTTATTTCTAGGTATTTCTCTCCATTAGTCCCAACATTAAGATGACACAAAGGAAGTACTTAGGGCTCAAAATTTAAAAGGCATTTATTCTCCGGATCATATTTTTACATTCCTGGCTATATTTTTAATATTTCTCAGACATTTTTAAGATCCTTATTGGTTATTTCCATCATCTTTTTCATCATTGGTCTTGTTTTTACCGATTGATTTTCTACTAGATAGGGGTTAGATTTTCCTGGTTTATTGAATGCCTTGTAATCCCTGATTGTATCTCAGATACTGTAAATATTACATTGTTGAATGCTGGATTTTTAAAAATTGCTGATGATCTGAGCGAAATATGTGTTGTGGAATGATTTCACCCATTAGGCCTCTTTTCCAAAGGTCACCTCTTTGGTGAAGAAACTGACATAGAAAGGCACCTGGATGTCAAGAATGGCAGCAGATTATAAACCATTATAAACCATTGCCTGTTATGTTTTCACACCAATGGTTCTGGAAATGCCAGAGCTATTTGGTTTGTCAAACTTGTTCTCTCCACAGAAAATTTTCTGACTGCCCCATAACTCTATATAAGGTAATACTGGCAAGTTAGCACCAAGGTAGTGTGTCTCTATTTATCACATAGAAATTGCATTGATCACAGACTGAATTCTAGCAACATTTATTTAAACAGTATCTGATGGTGAAAATTAACCATAGAATTCAGTTTCCTGAATTTAGTCTTCCTATTGCAGAGATACATTTGGAGACTAGTATTCTGTTTTGTTTTGTTTTTTGGTAGAAATTCATTAGTAATACTCAAAAATTATGAAGTCTTTACTTTGCTCATACCACAGCTATCTCATTTTTTCTAAAAATCTAAGTATTGTTTTAAAATTTACCGGACCTTCAATCAGCTATCATGATTTCATGATCGTTACTATGCTGCATATAGGATTTTGAAAATAATTAAAAGTCGTAACAGGAATTTACTTATATAACTCAGAAATGTTCCTATATTATCTCATATAAGACAGTTAAAACAACACATTTGTTAGATAGTATTATCCTAATTTTACATCCAAATTGTAAAATTGTGTGACAAACTTTTGCATGCACTTTAGTGCATCTTAGATGCTAACCATCGTATATTAAATGTCTTTAAACACTTTACGACGATGTGCTCTTTATTTACTTTCAAATGCAGAATTTTCTAAATTAAAAAGCTCACCGTTTCTCAGGATGGTTCCCAGTTCTTCATATTAATAATATAACCACGTTTGCTTCTTGCACTGAAAGGAAAAGCTACTCCTTTGCAATAAATGTAGTCTGAAATCTTTATTTGAAGTATTTATTTAATGGCTGGGTAAACGGGAACTGCACACAAGATAAACATCTTTGAAATAAATGAAAATTGAGCTAAATAATTCATATTTCGGTGCCTGTCTTATAGAGTTGTTGCTGGGATTTGCTAGTGTGGCTAAATAGATCTTTATATCTTGAATCCATTTGTAGTCTGTCCAAATGAATATGGGGTTTCTACATATGTTTTAAAAGTTGGCTCACTATAATTTTAAGACTAAGTTCAGAAACACTATGAGAATATTCAATAAAAAAACACGCAATTTTTAAAAATTCTCTATGAGACAGATGGATCCTCAGCATATGTAAGATGCAGACAATCACCTTAGATCTATTTATGGAGTTACCTTATTTTTTTGAATGTAGAGTTCTATGTATTTGTATTCATGTATGTAGCGCCATGAAACCACCATCACAATCACAATACTAAACAGTTCCATCACCCTAAAAGTTTCTTCATGTTGTATTTCTGTGGTCCTCTTTAACCCCTAGCAATCACTGACATCATCTTTCAGAATATTTCTTTTCTTTTATGAGAAGTCTTAGAAGTAAAATCACACAGTACATAACTTTTTGAAACTGTTTTTTTTTTTCACTCAACATAATACTTTTGAGATTCATCCAACTTTCATCAATAGCCCCTTTTTTTTTGCTAAATAGTTTCCCGTTGTATCCACTTGTTAAAAGATGTCTGGGATGATTTCAGTTTTGACAAAGAGCATTTTTATAAATACATTCATGTACAAATCTTTATATGAGCATAGCTTTTATTTTTTTAAAGGTGAATACCAAATAGCTAAGTTAATTAAGGTCTTTTCCCCCTGTAAAACATGCTTTCAGTATTGTATCCAGGAATCATGTCTAACACCACGTCACAATTTTCTGCTAGGTTTTCTTCTATGTTTTACACTTTACATTGAGATCTATGATCTAGTATGAAGTTTTTGTTTTTTCCTTTTTTCTTTTTGCTTCTTCATAAAGTGTGAAGTATAAGTTGAGGTTCATTTCTTTTAAATTACCTATTGAATTGCCTTTTGCAATGTTGTTAGAAAGCAATCGGCCATATTTATGTGGGCTACTTCAGGATGGTCCCTTCTGTTCCATTGTTTTGGGTGTCTTTTCCATCAACAATGCTACACTGTCTTGATTAGTGTTGTTTCTAGAGACTCTTAAAATAGGATATTGTAATTCCTTCAACCTTATTCTTTTTTCTCAACATTATTTTTGCTATTATAATTCTTTTGCTTTTCCATATATATTTTCTCTCTTGTCTAAATCTACAGAAAATCATATTGGGTATAGGAATGGAATTATGTTCCATATACAGATAATTTGAGGAGTTTTGACCTTTTTAAGCTGTTGAGTCTTACCATCCATAAACGCAACATGTCTTCACTAGTTATGAAGATATTCTTTGATTTATTTCATCCATTTTTGTAATGCTCAACATACAGATACTATACTTATATTTTTAAAAATATTTATTTGCTAAATTTGAATTTTAGAAGCTATTGTAAATACTGTATATTGCTTGTGAAATTTTGATCTTTAATAGTTTATTACTAGAATATAGAAATATAATTGATTGGTGGGAGATCCTGCGTATGGTCTCACATTATTTTCTTCCTAAATAATATTATCTGTAAGTACAATCACATTGCCTGTGAAAATGTTTTTCTTCCTTTTCAATATGTGTATACTTTATTTTTCTTGCCTTATAGAACTTAGTAGGACTTTCAGTACAGTGAATAATAGAAGTGGTAAAAACTTTAAATCTTTCACCAGTAAGTATTACATTAGTTATTTTATTTATTTGTTTTGTTTTGTTTTGGTTTGGTTTTAGTAGATGCCTTTTATACAGTGGAGGAAGTTTCCTTGTACTCCTATTTTGTGAGGAACTTTATCATTGATAGATGTTGAATTTGTCATGTGCTTGATGTATTTTTAATTTTCTATTTTTATTATTTTAATAGCTGAATCTATTTTACTCCTTTTACTATCCATTTTCACTTCAACTTCTTTAGGCAAGTTTAAGTGTCCATATCAGGTTTCATTTAGCAATAATTATGCCTTGGATAAACCTCATTGGCTGCGATATTGCCACTGTGCAAAACTTGTGTCCATATCAAGATAATCTACTTTCAAAAATAAAGAGCTTTCCCAATTTCAGCCAACATGGCTCAGTTTCAGTGGATGCCTTTTTTGATCTTACTCAGAGACTCATTTTGAAAATCATGATGTATTTTTCATAGGTCTACAAAGACGATGTAGAAGATGAGATATCTTAGGAATAGTTTATTAACTACTTCTGATAAAAATATTGAATTTAAATATAATTTATGAACATACTACAATTTACTGAGTACTAACAGAGATAAGCATGACAATCCAAGAAACCATTCGTATCCATTTTGTGGGTTTGTTTGATAACTTGTTTATTTCTTTGGTGTTTTCTCCACAAAAGAAAGAATATCTAAATTTTTATTATTTTTATCGAACAATATAAGACACCAAAAAATCTAAATAGAAAGGCACACTGGGTTTTATAAGTGCAGTTCTGTTCTGTTCTGAGCAAATAATCACTTTAAAAGACACCAAAACTTTTGTATTTTTATTTCTGACTTCGAAATAAATTTGAAAAGATATCCACAGTGTCTACTTCAGATCTGTTCTGTAACCAACTCAGGGTACACACTGGTTTTTCTTATAGTAATTTAAAAAATCTCTATATTAAAAGCAATTGTTAAAACTCATTGTGTTCAAGCTGAGTTTGGGAGGAAAAAATTTCAGTGATCAGTTTGCATGGAAGAGGATAAAGTAGTTACAAATATTCATAATTACTCTGCTCAGACCTAAAAAGCTGGAAGTGGCTGACCCCAAATTTACTTTCTTCCTAGACTTAAAAGTTAGGATTTATAAATGTACTGGGAAGAACTCAATGCTTAGATCGCAGCATTGGAAAATATCTGCTAGCCCTTTTACTTCTAAGTTAAATGGTGTTGTGACACAAAAGGCTGTTTCTCTATTTTTCATTTTTCTATGCAAATATTCTTATTTTATATTCAGATTATTTTTAAAGTGAGTTTTTTTGACACCCTTGGAGCCTGGATATGCTTATTGAAGGCCAAATGGCTATTTCATTATGGTAATTATACACATATACACAATCTGTCACATTCGTACATATTTTAATGGATGAATGCAGACATTACTAATAAACCTCTAATACGTCGCTCTTAATTAAGTTGCGTACTTTTAAAATTGTACTTTATGAAATTCTACAATAAACTAATTTTTTATTTTTCTTTTGTTGCAATTTTTACTTTCCTCCATGTTCCTTCCTCCTTCATATATATCTTTTTTTCTCTCTCATATTTTTCCTTGTTTTTCTCATTACTGTTACTTTTCTTCTCACTTTCTCCCTTCAAAATCTCTTCTTTTCTGTTTCTTCTTTTTCTGTTTTCATCAAAATGGTATTTGGTAGCAATACCATTTCATAGTATTCATCAAACACACATACGTACATATAAGCATACATACACACATGCTTGCAAATACACACATAACTTAAAAACAACTCTCACTCAAT
>PVKE010052577.1:0-10293 GCA_004027555.1 Craseonycteris thonglongyai
TCTTCAGTGCATATTTATTTCTATTTTACTTTTGACAGATAGAGACAGAGACAGAGACAGAGACAGTTAGAGAACCGAACTGTGGGAACTCCCCAGTTCAGCATGTGGGTCCTGCCTGGGCCGGAGCCGGGATTCGATCCTCGGTCCTCGTGGCCTCAAAGCGAGCGCTCAACCCGCTGAGCCGTCCCGGCTTTCCCCTCATTATCTTTTAATATATTTTTATTTATTTATTTTTATTTTTGACAGAGAGAGAGAGAGATACAGAGACAGCGACAGAGAGAGAACTGAACTGGGGGAGCTCCCAGTTCAGCATATGGTTCCGCACGGGCTGGCGCTGGGATTCGATCCCCGGTCCCTGGCACTGCAAAGTGAGCGCTTAACCCACTGAGCCACCCCGGCTTCCCCTGTTCATTATCTTTTGATACTCTTTTCCATGCCATCTACATTAGAAGACTAAGTATTTTAAGTTAATAATTTGCAACAGAATGAAAGAGATTCAAATTTTGGCTAACATTTCCATTTTCAAGCTTATAAAATGACTGCCAAGAATTAGTGGTGAAACTTCATATAAAACTGCCCAAACCAAAACAACTAAGTTCCATAGGGACAGTCAAATATAGTGAACTAATGAGAACTTCCAAACCATAGTAATATTATAAAGGAAACAAATAAAAATTGTTATACAATTGTAAGTTTGTATATAATCTTGTCCAATAAAAATTTATATTTAAGGGTTAAAGAGGCCAACATCAAGGTCTCTGTTCAGCAAAGTCCGAAACACATAGAAAACTATTTTTTTTCATGTGGAGACATATAATCTGGAACCTGAAGAAGCAATTCAAAGATGTAGGTAACATGACTCAATAGGAAATTGGGTATATATAAATTCCTTCAGAGAAACTTTGAAACAGAAACAATTTATTAAAAAATTCAACTATTCAGCAACTATATATTGATACCAACTAAGTGTTTGGCAACATCCTAAAGAACCTCACAGTATAATACAGGTAGATAAAGGGTAGATAGACACAAAACTTATATTAAAATATGATAATTATTGTACTAGAGAATATAACATACTCAGTATATAATGGTAATTAGAGGATACCTGCCACAGGAAATCCAGAAAGGCTCTGGAATGATGATGATACTTGCATTGGGAAGTACTCCAGGTAGAATAAGCTCATGTGCATATTCCAAAAAGAAAGAATATATGCAAGAAAATGAAGATAGTATATTGCACATATGTATGCATATGCATGTGTGCATGCACATGTTTGTGTGGAGCATAAGGTACATGGAGATGAGGCAGGAAAAACATGCAGGGCAAGATCATTAAAGATATTCATGAGGATCAAGTTTTTATTTTAATTTTGTAGGCAAATAGGGCTCACTGAAGGTTTTAACATGAAAGTAAGATGACTAATTTTTTTTGTTTTCAAAGGATTATGGTGTTGGTTTAATGGTCCCAAGGGAGACACCGCACAACAAATCACCCCAACTTACAAACCAATAGTGGTTTACTGTCTCTTACAATTTCTGTAGTTCAGGAATTCAAGAGCAGCTTGACTCAGTGGTTCTGATTCAGGGTCCTGATGTGGTTGCAGTAAGGATATTGGTTGCTGCTGAATTTATGTGGAGGCTTGACTTGGGCTACAGGATGCATTTTCAGGGTGACTCTCTTACATGACCAGAGAGGTCTTTTCTTGCTGTTGGCCAGGGGCATTGATACTCTGTAGTAGCCTTCTCTATGGGGCTGTGTGAGTATCCTACCAGCATGATAGATACAGACTAAGGAACCAGGGAGGAAGCTTCAATGCCTTGTAGATGGCATGCACTATCACTTTCACCGGTCTATGGGTCAGAAAAAAAAAGCTTAAAACTCTCATTCAGTATCACAGTGTCCTCCAAAAGAGCATACATGAGATGACAGTCATCAAGAGCCATCTCAGATGCTACCGGTAGTTATTAGAAAAAAGGTCTATTTATCAAGGCAACTAAACCAGGTGTAAGATAATTTTAAGAATCAAGATAAGAAATAATGACCATCTGAGTTATAATCATAACAGAGGGGATGAAAAGAGGGGACCCCATTGAATAGATATTTAGAAAGTAGAATTTACAAGCATGATACATTGGATGTGGAAAGTATGGGTGCAGAAAGAGCATGGGATACCTAACAGACTTAGGTGATTTAAAAGGGTCTGGACCAGAAACCATGTTAAAGGAGAATGAGTACACTCAAGTAAGATAAAAAGGTGATACTTTATTTTCTAAGTTGGCATTCAATTTCCCATGCAACATCCATGTGGATATAATCATCATCATCATCATAATAAATGGCATCGGATGATTTTTATGGGCTGGTATTTTTCTAAGTTCTTTATGTATTCATGTATTAACTGATTTAGCCTTCATAACAAATGTTTGTGGTAGAAAATATAATTATTCCCATACTACAAATGAAGCAAAGAAAGATCAAGTAATTAGCACAAAATACACATCAAGTGTGTTTATTCACATTAGAGCTAAGGATCAAATCCAGCTTTAGTTCTGCCTCTCTTAATTTCTGTGACTCTTACCCCATATTAACCATCTTCTCTGTCTTTACAATCTGATAGAATCATTCTCATTAAGGTGTCTAAGCTTTAATATGCTATACTTATTAGAAATTTAGCAACATGAATCAGAGAGAAAGCTTAATTCTAATAAATTAGTTTTCATAGTAGAATTTTAGTTTCTGGGAATAAAGGCATTGGGCTAGGCATGTTCCAATGTAGTGTATCAAATTATACTGCAATATATCTGCTTTACCTATACTTAATTGTAAGGTTATAAACATGGGTTAAAAAAGAATGAATGTAAGTTGTTTTTTTTTTAACTGAACTGAAGGCCTCACTGCTTTCGGGAAGCACACCCCAGTTCAGCATATGAGTCCGCACAGGCCGGGGCCTGGATTCTATTCTCAGTCCACAGGGCTTCAAAGCGAGCGCTTAACCCGCTGAGCCATCCCGGCTTCCTCATAAAGTTTTTTATTTTTTTATCTTTGAACTGAACTGGGGGCCTCACCACATTCGGGAAGCACACCCCAGTTCAGCATGTGGGTCTGCC
Organism: Craseonycteris thonglongyai; assembly: GCA_004027555.1. Classification (NCBI taxonomy): domain Eukaryota; kingdom Metazoa; phylum Chordata; class Mammalia; order Chiroptera; family Craseonycteridae; genus Craseonycteris; species Craseonycteris thonglongyai. The sequence continues at coordinate 3,112 of PVKE010052577.1, forward strand.
TGGGCTAAACCCGGGATTTGATCCTCGGTCCTCGGGGCTTCAAAGCAAGCACTTAACCCGCTGAGCCATCCCAGCTTTCCTGAATGTAAGTTTTTAATTAGAAATTTTGTTAATACCTGTATTGTTACATCTTATCATATAATTATCCTGTTGTCTTATGGAGAAGCCATTAAATTTCTTAAGCAAATAGAGTGTTTTAATTCTCAAAGCAGATAAATGTCAGGCACATCACATATCAGAGCAGTAAAATCACTATCAATAATTCAAGAAAAATATTCCCTTATACTAATAAATGCTTACTCTTTTCATAATGATTTGAAAATGTATAATAGATTTCTATAACAATCACTGTTTCTCTTTGTGAATTTTAACATAATATCTATAATTTAATCATTATTTTTATTATATCTACCTTTGGCCCTCCCCCAAGTAGCAGTAAAATACCGGTACATTATGATTCCTACTTTACAGATGAAGAATTTATGGCTTGACAGAAATAAGCATCTTGTCCAAAGTCACATATTTGAATTGGTGGAATAGAACTTTGAAGATAGGTCTACTAGAATCTGAAATTCTGTGATGTCTCTCTGAATTAACATGAAACTATCACTTTTGTTTTACAGTCATGGAAACTCGAATGGAGGAAGCAAGGGCTATTAAAATATTTTTAGTTTTATTAAAGAAATTAACATTGGTAAAGTTATTATGTTAAAGATAAAATAATTGGGGATCCTGGGATAGCTCATCAGTTGAGCGCTTGCCTCGAAATCATGGGGTCGGGGGTTAGATTCCCAGCCCCGCCTCATGCGAACTCCTTGTGCTGAACTGAAATGTGACTGGTGGCTGCTGGGATGGCTCAATGGAAATGGTTCTCCCCTCCCATGTGGGAGACCCCCAGTTTGGTTCCCATCCTGTGCTGACCTACATCCATGTGTGTGGGGTAAAGCCACGTCATGGCTAATGGTGTGTGGCTGTGGGGACAGCTTTGGGCCCTACTCTCCCTCTTTTACTTTCTCTTAAACAATAAAATAAATATGAAAAGAAACCAGAAAAACAGATAAAATAATAAAATTTTTGTAGGCTCAAGAGTTTCAAATTAGAATATGAAAAATATATAAATCCATTGACCACATTATGTGTAATAAGGTTCCAAAGAAAAACTCAAAAGTTATCTTGATAACTGGTATCATTTGTGGCTGAGAGTTTAAGCTAACAATAACTTTTTCTGTGAACCACCTGCCCCTAACTTGTCCAACCTGTGGCGTGAAGAAGGCTGCATGAGGCCCAGGACGGCTTTGAATGTGGCCCAACACAAATTTGTGAACTTTCTGAAAACATTATGAAAAATTTTTTTAAGTTCATCGACTATTTTTAGTGTTAGTGTATTTTATGTGTGGCCCAAGTCAATTATTTTTCCAATATGGCCCAGGGAAGCCAAAAGGTTGGACACACTCTTGATCTACACTATGGTTCTACTTATTTCAACGGCAAACATAATGCTCAGTTCTTATTTTTCAGTCAGTCATTCTTTTCTTCACTGTGCTTATTATTTGCTGTATTTGTTTTTTGTTTTTTTTATAACACCTCCTCTAGCATTCATTCTTTTAACTGCAACCTAACCTCAATGAACCTTCCATATAAGCTCAGCATAAAGGACCTAAGAATGTTATTTTCTCTTGAGAAGACTATGCAATAGTCACCAAATTGCAAGTAAAAAAAGAGGAAATATGTAGCATTTACTTTTTGTTGCCCAATCCCTTTATTAATGATGACTGATGGTTGTTGGTAGACATAAAATAAAGATGACATGTACTTAATATTTAATATTTGGCTCATGGGAGACTTGTTATGTGAGATAGTTTATTTATAAATACAAATGAGAGGTAAAAAAAGAAAACAGGTGATGGGACAAAAAGGAGTCTAGGCTTGCCATCACAGTTGTACAAGACGAGCCCTGACCAAAAGTACTAAGCATTGAGGTAAGTGAGGCTGAAATACGGTTAGAATTCAGCTTTAGAGCCCATGCTTCCACCAGAGAAGATAGACAATTTTCTAAGTCTCACAAAGATGTCACAAGAGTTAAGTCCTAGTCTATAAGAGGGCGTTTGTTTTGAGAGGGGAAGAATTTTAAGATAACAGAAAGAAAAGCCACCTGGAGATTCTCATTAATGGGAAGGAAAGAATTTTACAATAGCTCACTCCAGGGGCCGATTAACTATATTCTGTAATTCAAAGACTGGCTTCCTGCCACCGGGAGACCCTTTGCAAATTTAAGGGGTAAATAGGTTTGTCAGGTTTGTCAGGAAACCTGACAAGGTTTATCCAAAAACCCCTACATTGCTACCGAGATTCCTCCTCCCCACCTTGAGGAGGATCTTAGACACAGGTCACGTGGATTCAATGTATAAAAACCGTGAGAAACTTTCCCACGGGGAGCGGGTGCTAGGTGTGGCTAACCCCGCCGTGTGATCCATCCGCAAAATAAATTCTCCTATCTAAAGAGTTGTCTGACAGTCTGATATCCTCCATTGGGTGTCACTTCCTACAACAGTTTGTTTGCTTTATTAGAGCAATAAACGAACTCCACCATTTCAAAACTCCCCTCCCCAATTGTTTAGAATATTATATTCCTCCTTTTCTTTACCCCTATCTTTTCTCTTTCTTCTTTTTTAATCTCCTTGACTCTTAGTTACTGAGAATTCTGAGGTAATGAGCAAACAACTTGTGGACCAAGTTCAACCTACACCTCTTTTGGTGTGCCCAGCAAGATTAAAAAGGGTTTTACATTTTTAAATGATTAAAAAAGTCAAATGTGGGGAAGCCGGGATGGCTCAGTGGGTTAAGCGCTCACTTTGCAGCGCCGGGGACCGAGGATCGAATCCCGGCCCCGGCCCGTGTGGAACCATGTGCTGAACTGGGAGCTTCCCCAGTTCAGGTCTCTCTCTCTCTCTCTCTCTCTCTCTCTCTCTCTCTCTCTCTCTCTGTCAAAAATAAATAAAGAAATAAAAAAATATATTTAAAAAAAAAAAAGTCAAATGTTTTTATGACATGGCAATTATATGAAATTCATATTTCATCGTCCACAAATAAAGTTTTATAGGAGTACAGCCATGCCCAATCCTTACAAATTGTCTATAGATCCTTTTGAGCTACTACCACAGCACAGAGTAGTTACAATGAAGACTGTGTGGCCTGTTAGGCTGAAAATGCTCAGTTATCTGGAAACTTACATGAAAAGTTTGCTGACCCCTGAGCTAGTAAGGTCACATTAATTCACTTGTATCATATGCAGATTTAAGCCTTTGCCTTATGCATTGATAAGAGTTTCTAGAAATTTAGTCATTTTCTTCTTCCTGGTACACAAGGAGACACCCTTACAAATGGAAATTTCCCATATATATGTAAATTTTCCTTGTAAAAGGATAACTTCTACTGGGTTTTCAGAGCTTTTCCTATGTCTGCAGTTTCTTAAAAATAACCAGCTCAAAATAATCTTAAGGCCAGAGAGACATATTTTAAGGTAGCAAATTCTGTTTTCTTTCAATGAATATTTTGGTTATGGAAGAAAGTAAAATAGCTTTTTTCCATTACATTTTTTCCTTCTAAACTCTGCATGTTAGAGGTCAAAGTAGATGCAAACTCATGTTGTGGGTTGATTTCACTGTGTAATCAGGAGTACAAGAAAGTAGCTAAAGTCACTTTTCTGTTTTAATGAAGAAGAAATTGAATAAATCCAGCACATCAAAGGTAACCCATGCACAGTGATGTGAATAATTCACTATAAGTGATTCTGAGTTACACCTCCAACCTTTTAAAGTGGACAGCTGATAAGAAAAGCATTACATCTTAAAAATGTTTAGTAGTTCCTTTAAATCCCCAAACCCAGTAGGTTTTATTTTCTCCTGACATGTCTAGCAGACCTTTATACTATTTTGGACTAGTCTACTTATTTTTGGCATAAGAATATTTACAATTAAAAGACAAAAATTTTAAATGATGTTCTCCCTTTCAATTCTAAACTGTGCATGTTTGTGAATCTCTAATTCATATGGCCTTCACAAGGTTATTCTTTTTATCAGTGAGAACCAGACACTGGGGCAGTTTTCTATGTAATCTCCCTGAACAACTTTAGAGGAAACATTGTGAGGAAAAAAGGTGGCATGTCATTCCTCTTTCAGGGAATTTTGTTTTGCAGTCTAATTAATAGCAAATAATACTAGAGTGAATGGCAGAAAAACAGATGGGTACTCACATATCTTCAGTTTATCAGAAAGTAACAAACAATACTCCTCCTGGGAAGACAATTTTGTAGATTGGATAAGTGCATGGTATCTGCAATCAAAAAGATTTGCCTGTAATTTTCAACTCTATCACTTCCTAGTCATATAATCTTGTACAAGTTTCTTAAACTTTTTAGAGCTTTGTACTTTAATTTGTTTAGTGGACACAATAACATAGACTAGACTGGAATATTTTCAAGGGGATTAGAGCTCGGGTGCAATTTGCATAATATAGTGTTAAATATAGTGATATTTTATTCACTAATTTATACTCAGATAATAATAATCCCATAATTATTTTTGTTTAAATGTCATTCCTTTAACAAAAATTGGTATGCATTAGTGAATGTAACAGTAAAACCATAAAACTCCTAGAAAAAAACATAGACAATGAACTCTGATATTGATTTTAGCAATATCTTTTTGGATATGTCTCCTCAGAAAAGGGCAACAAAAGAAAAAATAACAAGTGAGACTACATCAAACTGAAAAGGTTTTGTACAATGAAGAAAATCATCAACAAAACAAAAACAGAACCTACTAAATGGCAGAATATGTTGCAAGTGATACATCTGATAAGTGGTTGATATTCAAAACATATAAGGAAATTATACATACAACCTAATGCCAAATAATAATAATAACAACAACACAACAAATTAAAAAATAAACAGATAACCTGAACAGACATATCTCCAAAGAGAACATACAGATGGCCAACAGACACATGAAAAGATGCTCAACATCACTAATTATCAGGGAAACGAAAATCAAAACCACAATGAGGTATTACCTCAGGCCATCATCAATAAATTGACAAACAAAAGCATTGGTAAGGATGTGGAGTAAAGGCAACCCTTGTACACTGTTGGTGGTATTGTGAATTGGTGCAGCCATTATAGAAAACACTATGGAGAGTCCTCAAAAAAAAAAAAAAAATAGAGCTGCCACGTGACCCAGTAATTTCACTTTTGAGTATCTAAGGAAAGCAAAAACACTAATTTGAAAATATAAATGCACTGTTATGTTTATTGCAGCATTACTTACAGTAGCAAAATATGAAAACAATCCAGGAGTCTACTGATAGAGAAATGGATAAAGAAGAGGTGATATATAGGAGCATACAAGGGCTGTCCAGAAAATATCCAGCCATGTAACCATTCTCATTATATTGACAATGGCTGGATTTTTTTCGGACAGCCTTTATATGTATGAGAGCTGTCTGGAAAAAAATCCAGTCATAAATGCCTCTAATTTTCATATTACATTGCTGGATACTTTCCAGATAGCCTGTGTGTGTGTTGTGTTGTGTGTGTGTATACAGTAGAATATTTATTAGCAATAAAAAAATAAAATCTTGCCATTTGTGACAGTATAGATGGGCCAAGACAGTATTATGCTAAATGGAATAAATCAGACAGAGAAAGACAAATATTGTATGATTTCACTTATGTGGAATCTAAAAAAATGAATAAATAAAACAAAAACAGATATAGACCCAAAAGTATAGAGAATAAGTTGATGGTTACCAAAAAGGAAGGAATTGGAGGATTGGGTGAAGAGAAAGAAACGTTAATATAACATAGGGCTTAATTAAATGAGAACAAAGCAATACGCTGTTAAATGAAGATATACATGTGCACCTATTAATTATTCTAAATTCCATATAGGTATAGTGATTGGAAATAAGAGGGGGAATTATTTAGACTAGCTGATCAGGAACTTACTGAGACAGTTAAATTAAGCTGAGACAGAGTCTCAGAGAAGGAGTCAATCATGTCATGATAAGAGAAAGGAAGATGTTCAAGGAAGAAGGAACAATGTGAAGAAAGACCCTGATAGAGGAGATAACATGAAATTTCATTATTAGAAATGCCATTAGGATAAATTGAGCATATTCACTAAACTAGCCTCTATTCCATTATTTAGACAAATACTTTGGGGGTAGGGGAGAAAGCACACACTTAATAATTTTGATTTGATTTTGGAAAGGATTAGAGGAGTCTAAAATTTTTATGCACACTGGATACTAACACTGCTAAAAAAATTATTCTGATACTTGTTAAAACAATAAGGAATACTATCCAGAACTATTTTAGTAAGTGTTTAGACTATGGCAATGTAAGGGAGAGATGGGACTCAACTTTGAATATAGTAAAGACAGCTGGGAATTTATAGTCAAAGAGTAGAGTATGTGTGTGTGTAGGTGGATTGATGGATGGAAAATTACTAAGAGGAGACATCATGTGTAATGGGATTCTTGCTAAACCAACTTAATAGAAATCTTGCTGAAGGCAAGTCAGGGTGCTCAGATGTAAAGAGTAGGGGGGGTGGGTTTCACTTAATTGGCCTAATAGGATCTTGCTACTGTCGGGGAGGGAAAATTTTCCTTCTATGCTTCTAGGTTCTTTGGCAGGTCTAATTGTTAAATTATCATGAGACACATTCACAACAGAAAAACAAATTTAATTTCATACATTGAGGAACCCTATAAAAACATGAGACCCAAGGGCTAGTAAGGCATTTCAGGCTTATTTATATGCCATCCTGAGCTAAGGGATAGGATAAGGGCCTGGGGATTCAAAGCACAGATAGGTCATCCAGATGAGTTATCTCTGGTAATAGCTTTCTCTCTGAGCCCAGCCCTTATCCTAATTATTTTAAGTAGTTAAGAGAGGGATGAAAGTTTTTCTTGAGTCTGCTGGGTCTTGACTGCCTTCAACTCAAAATAGTCCACCTGCCAAAGTGGTATAATTTGGGATCATGTGTTCTGTTTCTCTTCACTACAACCGACTAAGCAGGTTAAAGACAGGGCCCAAGGACAGGGCCTAGTCAAAGGAGGGTTCAGAGGAGCCTGTTTAAAGTTTGGTCAAGGAGAGAGCCTTTGTTAACACAATGAACT
>PVKE010052578.1:0-10293 GCA_004027555.1 Craseonycteris thonglongyai
AGTTTAGTTCTTGCCCAGGGCCTATGCAGGAGGCTCCCAGCCTGGTTCCTGCCCTGTGCAGCCCCGTGCCCACCTGTGGAGTGGAACTATATGGAAAAAACTAATGTTGTCAACTATGGAGACTGTTCTGGGCCCTCCCCTTTCTCTCTGTCTCTCTCTGTCTGTCTCTCTCTCTCTGTCAAAAACAATAAAAATAAATCTTAAAAAAAAAAAGTAGTGTAAGCTCCAAATTGCACATAAAATTTACATTGTAAGCACTTGGTAACTTTTGAATTGCCTACATATAACATGAAACTTTAGTAATTATAATAAAACAAAAAGTAATATCAAATATTTTGTTTATAGATTGATGACATAAAGGACCTTACAAAGCTTATCTCTAGTGAAATTTTTACCATAACTGGTAAAAATTATTAAAAAATAAATATATTTAATATATATAAAAATGTCCTAAGGAAACAGAGCAGATGAAGAATTATTTATTCAGAAAAATATAGCAAGTATTAGGATGCATTTAGTAATAATGGGTGAAAATTATACTGTGAAAACTGTAAAAAAATTTAAATAAATTAAAGAGATGTAAATAAATCAGAAGAGATTCCATGTGCATGAGATGTACTTAGTATTAAGTTGGTAATATTTTCCTGTTCTACAAATTTAATCCAATCTTTATCAAAATCTCAGCTGTCCTTGTAGAACTTGGTCCTGAAATTTACACAGAAATGCAAAAGACTGAAACAGTATTTGAAAAGAAGAAAAAATTTAGAAGACTTACACATTGGATTTCAAAACTATGACAAAGCTACAATAATCAAGAAAGTGTGGTCGTGGCATATGGATAGCATTGTAGACCTACATCTTAAGTAGAATTGAGACCCCAATAGTAAACCCTCATGTCTATGCTCTACTTTCTTTCTCTTCATAATGAGAACAGAACATCTATTTTCATTTAATATTCCTGCCTCTATATTTTCAAACTATTGTTGTTAATCACAAAGAAAAAGTCTCCACTTCTAAGTATTGAGTGAGATTAATAGGCCTAATTCAAGCAAATAGAGGGGAACTTTCCAAGTTTTAATGTGCCTGTGAATCATCAGCATGTCTTGTTAAGAAGTATATTCTGAATTGTTAGTTCTTGGGTGGAATCTGAAATTCAGCATGTCTGACAAGCTCTCTATTAATGTCTTGAGCACAGACTTACTTTGAATAACAAGGAACCACAGTATACTAAAGTATATATTAGTAAAATGGGAAATTTTATGATAGTAGGAAAAAAAAGATGATCTCTATGGTCAAGAAGTCTAGAAAAAAACTCAAATACTTATAATTTGCAAGAAAGGAAATTATCTCGTATTGTTAAAATATTTATAAGACCAGGATGTGTTCATGATAGATATAGAATAGGAACTATCTCAAATCAGAAAATATCAATAGTATTTTAATATATAATATATTTTTTAGAGCTTACATTTAGAAGAATCGTATTTAACTGTGAGGTCTGTCTGGAAAAATTCAGCCATTACCAATATAAGGAAAATGGTTTGCCCGACATCAATGTACCTGGTAGCTAAGGAGAGTGGACTGGAATGCTCATGTGTCGACAATGATGACTTTACTGTACTAGTCAATGGGGGTATTAGACGCCTTTGAGTAAATATAGGTGCTTGGTGGCCATTACATTTAAAATGACTGAGCAAGTAGAGCAATGAATCTGTGTCAAATTTTGTGTTAAGCTTGAGCATTCCTCCACTAAAACTATTTGGATGATTCAAAAGCTTTCAGGGATGATGCAATGAGCGCTGTATAAATGAAAGTGTGGCACAAATGCTTCAAAGATGGATGAGAATCTGTTGAAAGTGATCCACATTCTGCAAGACCTGAAACAAGCAAACACCTGAAAATGTGGAACGTGTACAGGCTGTAATCAATAAAAGATCGGCTATTGACAGTGTAAGAACTAGAAGGCTAGAAGTTGATCTAGGGATTCCAAAAACTACCATGTCTGAAATTTTGATGCAGGATCTTGGTGTGAAACCCATCATGGCAAAATTTGTTTCATGACTTCTGCTGCCATAATGGAAGGAATGTTGTGCTGCAGTTGCTAATTCCAACAAAAGATTTTGCAGAGTGTTTTGAACAGTGGAAGAGACATTGGGCAACTGTATGAGGTCTCAGGGTGCCTACTTTAAAGGGGACTGAGTTATCACTATACTATGTACAATATTTCTTGTATCTTGTATCTTATTCAATAAATGCCTTTATTTTTCATAGTATATGGCTGGATACTTTCCAGACAGACCTTATGAACTTCTTAAAGTCAAATTGTGTGGTATATTAAAGAAAAAACAATCACACAAACAGGATGTGAGAACAAAAGCTTACTTTATTCCAATACTATCACCAGCAATAGAGGAGACAGCATAGCCAAGTCTGCACAGAAAACACCATGAAAAAAAAAGGTGGGTTGGGGGTGGGGCTGGGGGTTAAATGCTGCAATTGGACTAGTGGAAAAGTACTGGAGAACATCAGGTGGCAGGTTGATCAATGGAATGTGTCTACCACATTAAGTTGTTCCCTGAGTTTGCAAATGTTTTTCTCTGTGATCAGGCCATCTGTGTTTGCTAATTGGCTTTACTCAAAGGGAAAGTAAATTTTCTCCTATCTTCATCATCAGAAGTAGTTTTAAGACTTGGAGCACAGTTCCAAATCAGGCTGAAGTTAGGCATACTTTCCACAGAGACTGGAAATATTAACAAGAACTCTATCTTTCTTGATAATTACATTTCAAAGGGATAGTTCCTGGGTCCTTAAGAAACATAGACCTAAAACATAATTGTACATATTTTTCATCTAACACTAAAAGTGTTAGTTTGGGGTTGTAAAGCACTGAAGAACAGAAAAAAGAAAGTTCTTTTTTCTTTCCTCCTTGAGTCTTAGTCAATTTTGGTTTTATTTGGACCAAAATATATTCACAATAATGTATTAATGGCTGATTTGACAAAATTAATGAACACTCCTTATATAAGAGAGAGCCAGACAAGCTTTTTTGAACTTTGAAAGACTGGAATTAAATTTTCCAAAATCAAGCCCCCTTCTTCTTTAAAGAAAATATATTAAAATTTAAAAGTAATTTACCAAAACAGCAATTCATTGATGTATAACATCTTTTTTTGCTATTGAAATTATTTTTCTTGTTTGAGATTCCAGGCATCTGCTATGCCATTGAATTCTAATCTACTGATTACAATATGAAGATCTCACTGGCATATCTCTGTGATTAATCAAGAAGTTAGTAAGGAAATAGCTAATAATGTATGATAAATAGGCAGCTATTTCTTATAATATTAATAGCTCTGAATAAATGCCTATTTGACCTTAATTAAGCAGCTTTCCTTCAACACTCACAGCTGACGTACTTGTACATACATGATCACTTGGCTGTCAATACTCATAACCATCTGTTATGATGGCAACATGCCTGCCCTCAAAATACTGTGATATTTTAGACTGCAGGTGCCAACTAAGTGAATTGGCAGCCTAGAATTCTGAGCGCACTTTCTATTTTTTGCAGAAAGTAATGCCACATTAACACCCACATGGCTTCTTGTCACCATACCACCTGTTCATTACTTTTAGGCCAAATGTTTATGGAAGGGCAATAGTGAGTACTTGAAAAAAAATCAGTGAGAATCTGTTGTGAAATAATTACATCCTGATCTATTTTTTTTAAACGGCCTTATATATTTTAGTATAAAACCACTGTGCCTATGAAAAGTCATAACACTATTTTAGGAAATTGAATGCTATATTGTTGATCTATTGTATTTTTTGGTGAGTGTAGATTCTTAAATGTATATGAAATCAATAACGCACCCAGAATTTATGCTGGATGAAGTCCTATGGTAAATAAACCTTTGCATCTGAATCCCAAAGCTAGAGGCAGGAGACTGTGTGGAAGGGAAGAAAGTCACTGGATTGTAATTCGAAGACTTTGTATTTAGCTAGCTTGTTGATGGATGAGGTGTTGCTTAAAATTACCCCAGTGTTTTCTTTCATCTCTTTCTCTTTCTCCAGACACAGTATTCCAAGCAAAAACAATTATCTTCAGGAATTTTTGGCCTGCCTCTATGCTGACACCTGAAATCTGAAATGTTAAGGTCTTCAATTTCAGAATAACAGTAAGGCAAAAAAAAACCCCCCCAAAAAAATTATCCTCTGTAAGTATTCTGTACATTTTCCAGTCTATTCCAATTGTAATATTCCAGGATACAAACAGATTAACATTTGGCAGGAGTCTCAAGGCTGGCATGCAGTGGTATCCTCTGTATCAGAAACAGTCTTTTACTATTATCTGGTCTATGAGTGTAAATGTGCTGTAATGTTTGGAGCAATTATGGATCTCAACAACAATGGTAAGACTCTGGCCAGTGTAGTTGCACCAGTTGCTTGGTCCCAGTTCACTCTACTGTAGAACAGGGCATGCTGTGGGCATCGTATACATGAGTGACCCATGCATTAAGAAGCAGATGCATTTTTTTTCTTAACTGTTCACAGCCCATGAGAAGGGTGTCTTTAAATCTGCCAGTCTGTAGTTGTCCAAGTGGCAGACCAAACAGACATCAGTAAAAAAAAGAATAAAATCCACCAGGAGAATTATTGACCAGTGTATGAGCAAAGCTTTGAGTTCAGGTCACTGAGTAGAACAACTGTGCTCCATTTAGCCTCCAGTTTGAAGATGCAGAGTGGAGAATAAAATCTCTCACAAAGATGGGTTAAGATTGTCACTGTTTTATGTAAAGCTGAAGTGCCATATGGCACAAGCTTTCGACATTCTTGAATAGGAAAAGAAAATTCAACATAAAAATAAACATACGATGTCATATTTAGGGCTCTGATTATTTTATACTGGTCCTAAGTTTACATTGATACATTTATGTTAGTTGGGCTGGTTATATTTGACTTTGATAATTCAAGCCAGTCTCAAAAGTTCTAGGATTTTTGAATGTGATAAGACTTAAATTTCGGAAATATTTTTAAAATTCAGCAAATTTGCACAGCTTATTTTTATTTGTTTTTGGTATTTAAATACTTACATATTTAAAACTTACATAGAATATGCCTTAACATTTTTTTTTAAGATTATGTTATTCTCTAAACTGTCTCATATACTGTATATGCCCAAAATTAAATAACAAAACAAAACATTATTTTTCAGGTTATATTGAACAACTTAAAAATCACTAAACAACTAAAGAATATGTTGGCTCAAACACTAGTCTGTATAGAACTTTTTTTCTTTAAGATTTTAACTGGGGAAAGCCGGGATGGCTCAGCGGGTTAAGCGCTCGCTTTGAAGCCCCAAGGTCAAGGATTGAATCCCGGCTCTGGCCCAGGGGGACCCACATGCTGAACTAGGGTGTGCTTCCCAAATGCGGTGAGACCCCTAATTTAGTTAAAAAAAAAAAAAAGATTTTAACTGGAGTTTCAGCAATGCTACATTAAACCTAATTTCTGATGCTACTCTGACAGTTGGCTTCATCTTCAGACTGTCTCCCTTTTGGGTGGAAAATTCACTAATAACAGATTTAAGTTATATGCTTTTACCTTTATGCCATGAAAGAAAGAAAATGTATCATTTACAGCATTGTCATCTAAAGCTCAAAGTGCTCTGATCGGATTACCTTAAACCACATGATGAGTGAACAGGATAGAACATAGTGATTAGGGTTAGCAAACTATGGATTCAGGTTGCTGTGTTTTGATGGTGGGATGGTTGTCAGCATTCCAGACTTACCTTAACCCCCAAAATAAACTGAGATATGGGGGAAGGAAAAAGTAAATGATAATGTCAGCAAACTTCCCTAAATCAACTAAACAATTTTAATTCTGTAATAAATTATTAAATAATTTATAGTTTCAAAATTGCATTTGTTGCAATAAATGTTAAAGTCTCTTTTTTTAAGTTTTAGTAATATAGCTATCCATGATCTCAAGAAAAATTTTTAAAAAAATATTGCAGCAAACTAATGATAGTGTTTTTAACCTATTATTTTAATATCTCCAAAGACCTCACACTAAGATCTAAAAAAATGTACATATTTTTTTTCAGTTGAATATATAAAGTCTATTTTTAAAATGCATTTGTGCATTGGTAGAGTCAATGGGGAAATTTTCACCTGTCTGTGCTATTTATAAGTAAAGCAGTATGTGCAGGTTATGATGCAGGGACAAATATTTTGTGAGAATTACCAAGTCTGGACTTTTCTCTGTCTCTTTCTCTAGACCTTTTTGTATTTCTGATTTTTAAAATATTTTCATGTTTTGAAACTATTTTGTACTCATAATAATGTAACTGTGTCAAGAGCAGTGATAAACAGAATGTACAGAAACATTTCTAAAGCATATGACATTATATTAAATAAGGTGTTGATACCATCATCTTACAGCTGAAGAGATGGTTGCTCACAGCTGTTCTGATCTCACACGCGCACAGGCAGGGCTATTGCTTTGGGTCATGTACCTCATAGTATTTGATACTTATGGGTGCCTTCTTAAAAAAAAGTTCCCCTTTGGTACCTGGCACAGATTGGAAATAGTGGTATTATCTGGGTAAGGAGCCCTGAGCCCAGCCTGGCACTCCTTAGTTCCTCCTAATTCTATTCCTATTCCTATTATTCAGACAAGAAAACTGAGACTTAGAAAAGTTATGCAACTTGCTCATATCAAGGCATCAACTTAGTGACTTTTTTGTGTTAAGGCCTTACTGGTGTCATTGGCTAGAAGACAGAGCAACTACTACTTTAGTAAGTAAATTTGCTAAACAATTTGTGAAACTAATTGCATGTAATTTTACTAACTTTTGATTATAGCTTACCAGTAGTTATTCTTATGTTCTAAAGATAATTCAACATTAATCATGATTAAATTTTTTTTTCATACAATGGAGTCTAGTTGATTTTGCATTAATTAGATACTTAAGAATATTTAAGATTAAACTAAATCATATACTTAAGCAGCATAAATATGTGCCTTAAATAATGCAATTTTTAATTTTTAATTTCTGTGTATAATTATCATTAGTATGATCTCTAAAAAGCTACCTGACAAATTTTACTTTAAGTATTATCTAGACAATAGCATTTTATTGGAAACTGCTGGCAAGCTCATATCTAAATGACCTTCAGTATAAAGGACTGGGTTTGGAAATATGATGTCAATTTATTACAGTCTTCAACATTTACTCAAAGTGATATACTAAAAAAAGAATTAACAGGAAATAAGACAATCCATCACTTTGTTATAAAAAGGACCTGTGATCCTAATGTCCTTTTATAATACTATATTCTGCCAGGATTTGATGAGAAGATATTACTGAAAATAAAATTTAAGAAGTGTTAAGCCACAGATATGTGCATAATTATGGTAATTCCTAAATTCTAGAAGAACACAGTATAACATTATTTTTGTTTTTCACCTGAGAACTTCTATTTAACTTTTATATTTCCTAATATCTGGTCACATGGCCATTAAACTGCATTAATTTTATAATTGAAGAAAAATGCTATTGATTATGTTCCTAAAAAGTAAAACTGATTTCTTTCCTAATTTTCAAATTCACTGACACAATAATTACATTTTAGCCTTCCCATTGTGTTAGGAAGGCAAAAAACTGGGAAAAGAAGTTGGTGTAAATGGTCAGAAACAGATTTCATTAACAAATTATTTCAGTGATGGTTGAATACAGGGCCCTGAAAATATAAGCAGGGTTTTTCCTCTGCATTTTTTCTACATCCACTATTCTGCCTCTTTGTGCTTATTTGTCTCATATTAATCTACTGCAGCAAGTTGGAACCATATGATGAGAGAAGGCTAGTGCATACCACCTATATACGTAAATATTTCATAGTAACGATTCTCATTGGTTTCAGTTTCATCATTGAGCTCAAGTATGAATCTTTGATCCAGATGGCCTAGAAGAAATCAGTGTCTTCCAAAGCATGTGCGATAGAGATGATGTTTGAAAAGGGTTTTAACCATTAATTATAAATTCTATACAAATAGTATGAAATTTTGAATGTTAATATTTATTTCAAATATTTATTTCATATTTATCAATATGAGTTATTTGGATATTTCATAAAGTGAGAAGATAATGGCACTATCGCTTTTATATTGGGGATGATGAAATCTGATTCATCATCCTCATTATAAAAGTAGTGCAGCTCAAAAGCTATCACCTTCTCTCCACTCCACAGATATTTTTTTCACCACCCCAAGCTGGAGAATATTAGAATCTTAAAGTTTCCATTAAAAAAAAAAGAATGGTTTCAAATATAAATAAGGACATTAGTTTTTAATCACAGTGAAGACTCACTAGAAACTAAGGTTTGTTTAATTTGTCTACCTGATATATTATGATAATGGTGATGAGTATTTAAGTCTAAACAGTAAGAGAAACTCCATTGTGAAGCAGGACTAGCTATTTTATAACAGTAATTTACAGCTACTTTATCTTGAGGAAGCTTAATGGCTCATTTTACTAGAATTAAAATAGTAATGACTAGCAAATAGTATTGTTCAAATTAAAATGATAGAAATGCTGTGGAATATCATATTTTATATTCTTTAAAAGGATATGCTGAAGACCAAAACCCACCTGAAAGCCAACAGGTAATTGCTATAATTTATTCACTATCAGTCTTCTAGAAAAGGGATTTATTTCTCTTTGTCTTAGAATTTTTTTAAGATACCTTGTCTTACATTTCAATTCATTTCAGCATTTTAGGGAATGCTTTTTTATTTCTCTACTTACCAAAAAAGATAGTGGTAGTAAAATGGCTTAAATATAATTGTAATTTTTATGTCAACACTAGAGTGTTTCAAGAAATAAAAGGGAGGCAGTCCAGTTAGATGGTTATTTTTTATCTACATTGGAATTTTTAGATATAAATGAGTTCATAGTTATAAATGAAAGAATTGTCTGAAGGTAAAGCTATTTAAACAGTTGACTAAACTAAAATAATTTCATGACAGAACAACATGTCATGCAGTAAGGTATACATACTATGATCAGTAGCTTTTGTCAAGATGTTTGCCATCACTCAGATTCTATAAAATATGAAAAGAAAATATTTAATTTCCATACGTTATATTTAATGACCTGATGGTGGATCTTAAGGGTAATTTCTTTAAAAAATAAGTCATGTGTCTGAAGGGAGATAGTTTCTAATAGATAGCTGCAATAAATAAATTATACTTTGATTTTTTTCTGTAAATGATATTGATTGATTGGACTAACAGAATTATGGTTGTGACAGAATCAAGTAGTCAAGAAATGAGACAACAAAAGAGAGTAAAAACATTCTTGTTTGTGTTGTATTCACAGTTGTTTTAAATTAAAGTT
This sequence comes from Craseonycteris thonglongyai, assembly GCA_004027555.1. Taxonomy (NCBI): domain Eukaryota; kingdom Metazoa; phylum Chordata; class Mammalia; order Chiroptera; family Craseonycteridae; genus Craseonycteris; species Craseonycteris thonglongyai. The sequence goes on from PVKE010052578.1 coordinate 9,404, forward strand.
ATTCATTTAAACTATAGATTTGGGTTACAATTAGCATCACTCTTAACAGGGGTTTAATAAAGGAAATTTCCCATTCTAGTTGATTTGTGTGTATATTAAGTAACATAACATATGTGTTTCCTATATTGAACAATAACATGAGCAATTATTCCAAACATGATTTACAAATACGTTGTGCATAACTAAAGCTTTTTGAAACTGAGAGAAATTAAATGGAGCAAAAATGTTTTAACAGTGGGTGATATAAATTTTAATGTCATCTTTTTATACTTGTAGTATAGAAGGGACATCTGGCCTACTGACAATATCATTTTTAAACAAAACTCACCAAATAACTATTTTTATTTTAAAAGACTTGAATAATTTTTCTCTTTTAAAAGATAGTATAATGTTCCTTCTCAAGTTGTATAAACTATGAAAAATTTTCTTCCATTTAACACTGAAAACTTTTTTCCAAATGTAACTTATTTTATGTAATTATTTTATTTGTGCTAACAAAGTGCTTTCTAAAGTTTTTTAGCTCTTCTAGAAGTATGAGTATATTTTAATATATTGAAAATTTTCTCAGGCCAAATTACATTTCATATCATCAAAATGTGCAAACAAATAAAGATCAGGTATTTAGGTAATAAATTATGTCAACTGTTATAAATAGAATATATATCAAGCCAAGTTTGAATGGTGTTAATTTTCAACTTGACGATTGCTAACAGGAGAAAAGTTCATTTTTGCAGTCATATTTTTTCTGTTTACTTTAAGAAATCATTTTTAAAAATAAATACTTGTATTGTGAGACTGTTATATTTAGCTTAAAGTGTAAGCTAAAAAATAATGGGTCTTGTTTTGTTCACTCATTGTCTCTAGATATAACTGATGTTTTTATGCAAGTT
>PVKE010052579.1:0-10306 GCA_004027555.1 Craseonycteris thonglongyai
AGAAAACAAGAAAAAAGGAGAGTTAAAAAACAGAGACTTACTAAAATGAGCAAATAATTACAGCAGATTATTAATTTAAAAAATTTTAAGGTAATACATTGAGATGGTTTAAAATCTAAGAAGCACAAATGGATATATTATGAAAAGCCCTCACTTTTCTGCCCCCCAGCCACCTAGTTCCTCTCTTAGAAGCAGCCAATGTTGCCAGTTTCTTGTGTAACTTTCCAGAGATAATTATTCTAAGCATATATAATATAAACAAATATAGTCCTTTTCTACCCTTTTTCCTTTTTAAAAATATAAATAGTAGCAGACTATTTTCATTATTCTATATTTTGCTTTTTTCACTTAGTGTATCTTAGAGGTAGTTCTCTATCAGCACACATTAATAAAAAGAATCCTTTTTTTCACAGCAGTAAGGTTATTTTTTAGCTAGTCCTCTATTGATGGACATATAATTTGTTTCCAATCTCATGTGGCAAATTATTTAGAAAAGGTTTTAATATAGCATAGACTTGCCTTTGTGACAGGAGGAAAAAACTCACCGAAATCAACTTTGGAATTAGAGTTAGGGGGCCATTAGCAAATAAATATCCAGCAATTAATTATGTCTACAAACAGCTACATTTTTACATTGTCTCAGGGTGAGAAAAGATAGCCACTGTCCTCAGAAAACTCAAAGCTGAATAAAGAAGTGATGCAAGAAAATTGGAAGATTTCAGCACAGCATGGTACGGTAAGTAAGGATTTCTTCCTTCTTCCCCCTTCTTACCCTAAATAATATTAATATGTACTGAATGCTTTGTAAGTATCAGGCACTGGGTTAGGCACAAGACATAAAATAGTGAACAAAACAGCCATGGTTCTTATCTTTCTGGACCTTAAGAGACTTATAGAAGAGAAAGATAATCACACAAACAAATGTATAACCACATACATGGGAAATGAATGAGAAATGCATAATACCAAAAAATCATATACCGTATTTTCTGGCGTATAAGACGACCCCCTAATTTTACAGTTAAAACATAGGTTTAGGCCTATATTCGCTGTATAAGACTACCGCCTCGGAAGTGGGGGGTAGTCTTATACAGCGAATATAGGCCTAAACCTATGTTTTAACTGTAAAATTAGGGGGTCGTCTTATATGCCCGGTCGTCTTATACGCCGGAAAATACGGTAACTGAGATTCTGTCTGGTTAATCAGGTTATAATAGGAAGTGCCAAACAAGAGTAGGTAAGAGGGAATAGGGATGTATTAGTCGGGAGGTTTCGGTCGTCTTCCAGTGAGTGAAGACAGAGGCCTGGCTCCAGCAGTACAGATGAGGTACCGGTAAGTAGGCAGAGTGGGGCAAAATTTTAGAGTTTCTAGTTTGGAGGACCTCAAGAAGAAAGAAAATCTTTATAATTCAATATTTACTCTATCACCTCCCACTCTTTCCTTCCCCTTAGAAGGAATACATTTTGGGATTTCAGCCTCAAAAATGACCCCCTTTACTAATTCCCCCTTATACTCAGAGGTAGGCTCTTTCCCAGTAGTTGTATGTATGTATACAATGTATACATGTATGTGTTTGTATGTGTGTGTGTCTTGAGCTAGCCTGAAGTGATGAGAAGTGATTACTATTCTTGCAACTAAAGAATATTAATTCAAGTGACAACATTAGGGAGAATTATTTGCAACATAAATATTTTAAGTATACAAAAAGCACCTATAAATCAGTAAGAAAAGCCATAACAGAAATAAGGGCAAATACAAAAAGGCAATCAATCCAACGAAGCAGTAATATAAGCAGCTAAGAAACACAAAAAAGGACATTTAATCTCATTCTTAACTAAAGAAATAGAAATTAACCACCGTGATACACATTTCCAGAGGGTAATTTGGCAATATTAAAATTACAAAATTAGTTAGGAATTTCTCTTCTGGATATACTTTCTTTTTTCCTCTGGGTATATTGTATGTGAAATGGCTCACAAACAAGGCTATTTACTGAAATATTATTTGTATTAGTAAATCTTTCCACAGGGAACTGGTTAAAGAGATTATAAGCTATCCATACAATAGAATATAATGTAGTCACATAAACAAGAGACACTACTTATGTCCCAATATGACAGGTTCACCAAGATATTTTACAAGTAAGCAAAGCAACATGTAGAAGAGTGTTTCTATTTCTAGCACAGTGGGTTTAAAAAAGTGGGGCGCAGAAATAAATATATGCATTTGCTTGAATATTCATAGAGTATCTCTAGAAGGATACACAGGAAGATAATAATGTGTCTTGCTTTAGGGAACGAAAGTTAGTGGGATGGTGGGAGGTGGGGGAAGACAGTGACTTTAAAAATTTTTTGAATCATTTTATAAAATTAAAATTAATGAGCCAAAAAATTTATTCTCTCAGGTCAGCAAAAACTGCTTATCAGCAAAAAGGGTTGATAACATACAATCACACTGGAAAGGATGAAAGCAAATGGGAACACTAACTCATTCTTGGTGGGAGTACAAATTGATATTCTTTTTTTTTTTTTTTTTTTTTATTTAAAGATTTATTTTTATTGTTTTGACAGAGAGAGAAACAGAGAGAGAAAGGGGAGGGCCCAGAGCAGTCTCCATAGTTGACAACATTAGTTTTCCATATAGTTCCACTCCACAGGTGGGTGCGGGACTGCGCAGGGCAGGAACTGGGCCAGGAGTTTTCCGCATGGGCCCTGGCAAGAACTGAACTGGGGGGCACACCCCAGTTCAGCATATGGGTTGGCCTGGGCCGGAGCCGGGATTCGATCCTCCGTCTCCAGGGCTACAAAGCAAGCGCTTAACCTACTGAGCCATCCCAGCTTCCCCCTTTTTTTGTAAGCCTGCAAAATAACACTTTAATTATGCATAGTTTCCATCATATAGGTGTTACTTACCAGAAAGAACTTTGTTACATAAATTTTTTATCATGAGTTGCCATTACTTTATCAGTGTTTTAAAAAAAACTTCCTGGTTTTGTTTTTTGTATCTTTTGGGGGAGGTAAATTAGTAGTAGCTACTATAACTAATGTGAATTACCACTTTAGAAAAAAAAATTACAGAAATAATAAGCAGAGTACCCAAAGGTAAACAAGCACACAAGATATAGATATATGGGTACTTATTACAGTACTAGAATAGCAAAAAAAGAAAAAAAAAAAGGTACATTCATACCCTAGAGTGAATGCAAGCATAATAAAAAGTGAAGTACACTTCTAAATGTGAGCATAGTGTAAAGAATGTAAAATTGTCCATAATGTTGTTATACATATATGTTATAAAAAATAGAAAGTATGCATGCATATACAAACATGTAAACATATAAATACACATACAAAGATTTATCAGTATTAACCTTGGAGAACATCTGAAAGAACACACATCAAATTGCTAACAGTAGTTATCACCCCAGAGCAGGATTAGGGCGTGGCAATGGGGAGAAGGGTGAAGGGAGGTAAATGAGGGCTGTCCACAAAGTATCCAGCCGCGTACTATGAGAAATAGAGGCATTTATGAGATTTTTTCCAGACAGCCCTTGTGTTTCCGTAAGAAGTGTAGTGTGGCAGATATTAGAGTTAGGACTCTAGAGCTAGACTGCCTGAGTTCAAGTCCTCAATCTGTCACTTATCATCTACATAAGCTTCAATATTTAACCTCTTTTTACCTTAGTTTTTTCATCTGTAAAACGGAATGGTTTCTACTTCACAAGTTGCTGTGAGGATGCAATGAGTTAACCATACATAAAGCACGTAAAACAGTACTTGGCACATAGTGCTATTATTATATATAGTAAGTCCTCAATGTTGTTGATAGGTTCTTGGAAGCAGACTTTAAGCAAAATGACATATAAAACCAATTTGACAATAGGCTAACTGACAGAAACAAGAGTTGTTTCTACGTCATATCTGGTCACCAAACACCCCACCAAATTTCTAAATAAAGACCCTAACCACTTAAACATTGACATAAATGTGAGCTATACAGATTTTTTTAAGATTTTATTTTTATTTTTTGACAGAGACAGAGAGGGACAGAGAAGGGGGAGGACCCAGAGCAATATTCATAGCTGCACATCATCAGTTTTTGACATGGTTTCCTTCCACACAAGTGGGCAGGGGCCGCACAGGGTGGGAACTGGGCCGGGGGCCTCCCAAATGGGGGGCACACCCCCTCAAGCCAGGTGCCGAACTGGGGGACAAGAACCAAACTGGGGGCCTCACACACAGGAAGCACACCTCAGTTCAGCATATGGGTCCGCATGGGCTGGGATTTGATCCTCGGTCCCTGGGGCTGCAAAGTGAGCACTGAACCCACTGAGACATCCTGGCTTCCCCTATACATAAATTTAATAAAGCTTAATAAAAACAAGTAAGAGAATTATTGTCTAACTCCCTCATCCCAGTTAAGGTTACCAGTGGCCAGAGCCAATCCTGGCAGCTTAGGACACTCTTCTTTCACCGGGTGTACTTGACACACACACCCACCCATGCTCAGACTGGGACAATGCAGACACGCCAATGAACCTCGTGTGCACGTCTTTGGGATGTGGGAATGAACCTCGTGTGCACGTCTTTGGGATGTGGGAATGAACCTCGTGTGCACGTCTTTGGGATGTGGGAGGAAACTGGAATCCCTAGAGAAAATCTATAGATATGTGGAGACCATGCAAACTCCACACAGACAATGGCCATTGCCTGGAATTTTTTCCCCATCAATATTAAAACAGAATGATGTTGAATGACACATTATTTGAGGACCCTCTGTACTTGACATTATTTAAAGTAATATAAAATAAAACAAATTAAGATAGCCTTTGATGAAGCAGAGGTAATGCATCTTCCAAAGTTTGAGCCCTCCCAGTCTTTTCTAACATTGTGTTGTGGTTTATTACTATGCCTATCAATGGGTCCCCACTGGAACAATCACCATAAGCATCTATAACCTTAAGTTTGATGCCCATTTCAGGGGAATGTTTCTCATTGAGACATTCTAGAAACCTAGAGTCAAGCCTCCATTGCAGATCTCATAGGGCAGGCAGATGACATGTGCTCTGAAAAATTCTCTTACCTGTTCCAGGAGGTCCTTGAATAATAGCAAGTTCCCTTGTGAGAGCAAACTGCAAGGCTTCCATCTGGGAGTCATCCAGCTTCAGGACTTCTTTGGAGGGCCACTGGTTGAAGTCTAAGATATTAACTCTGAGATGTCTCAAGCCCTCAGTGTTCGTCAGAGATTCCCCAGTGGCTGATGGATTTATTAAGGGAGTGAAATCGTATCTCCCCCCCATTAGCAAGTACCTTGGCTCATTCACGTGAGAGTCACACTCCACAATGTTCCTCTGGAAGGGTACGTCTTCCTCCTGGATCTCCTGGAGTCCCTCTAAGACATGCCTATAGGCCTCAAAGTATGCTGTTGTCTCCACCATGAGGAAAGAGTCAGAGGGCTGGACCTCTGCTAGCAGTTGCTGGCTCTGCTCATTGAAGCAGAGCTGAACAATTCCCCGGTAGAGATCGTCCTGCTCCCGGTTAGACACAGTGGCAAATAGAAATGTCTCAAAATTGTCCTTGGACATGCACACCAAGGACCCATAGAGTAATCGCTTGGAATTCTGCCAGCGAACAAACTTCAGTGGTTTTGTATCAAACTGCACTTTATAGACAATGCCTGATGATGAACACACAGGGGTGATAATCCTGGTATCAAAGTAGATTCGGATGTCATCAAACTTTCTCTTTCTCAAACCTTGGTCTTCAAAGCTTTGGAGAAGCTCCAAAATGCCTTCTCGTAGGGGTCTGACAAAATCTTCTCGCAGGAGTCGGAAGTGTGTATCCAGATAGACAGCAGTGCTCTCATATTTTCCAGAGATGATGTTGGGGTGAAGGAATGGCTTCTCATCCAAGTGCACTTCATTGTAGGTAGGGTAAATGGGCACAGTCCGGTAGCTCTCAACATGGTCTTCTGCCTTACGCTGTACTAGAGTATAGGTGTCCAGTCTTAGAGTGCCCTCTCGCCTCTTTTCCTGCAGATGTTCGATGATAGTCTGCACTTTTTCCAAGCTTTTCTCAGTCTCCTCTTCTATGTCAACACCAGAGGCTCTTAAAGCATTAAGAGAACCTGGCAGGAGGGAAATAAGCATGGACGTTTCTTGTACAGAGCTGGCAGGGAAGACACTTACTAGGTCCTGGAGGAGGGAGATGATGTTGCTAATGTGTTCTGGATACTGGTTTCGAATGTCAGGGATAGGTTCAGTGACCATCCCTACCACGTACTTTGGCAGGCAGACTTTGAGGAATTTTGAGTTCTTCAATATGCCCAGAACATGAAGAACACTCTGGCGGTCCATTTTGGAACTGCAAGCCTTCCGAAGAACCTGGCAAATGAGCTCAATGAAGTCGGATTTCATAAAAGAATGAGATAAGAGCTCTGTCAGCCCTGAACTTGTGGCAAGTGTGATGACCACCTCAGAAGGGTCTTTCTGCAGAAGACTTTCTAGGAACTTGTAGCCCAGTTTCTTCACCTGCTGTGGCTGTTCTGCAGGTTTCTGGTGAGGTGTCCGCCACTGTAGGAAGTTTTCATCAGGCCATGGTGGTCTGCGGTTCCTTCCCACCTGGTTGCCATTTCGCCGCCTGATATCATTCTCCTGACCATGTCTTTGGCCCCTAGGTTCATCATGGGCATGCCCCTCATGGTTCCTTCTCTCGTGATGTGGGTTCCTGCCCATGGCTGCAAACCTCTCTTCTCTTTGCTGGTAAGGAACAGGATGGTTGTTGGCCCTGGGATGTCTTCTGGGCTGGTTGGCTCCTCCTCTGAAAGCATTAGCTGGTGGATTATTGGCCTGATTTCTAGCTCTTGGTGGTAATTCTCCATCCATAGGCCCTAAACACAATGGGAATACTGGGTAAGCACAATAATCAAGGTGCAAGAAAATCCAGTAAGACAACAATGAACATCGTCTCATTTTCCAAAACAACTAAGGAGCTTAGGTTTTATTTAGAGAAAAATTTAATCCTTGTAAGCTGGGATTGTTTCAGAGGATCAAAACGATCAGCTCATTGCCTCTAATTTCTTGTCAATACCAAACAATAGTCAGCGCATAAGTTTCAAAGCCAAACAAACCTGGTTCAAATCTTGACCTGGGCATTTCCCCACCAAGATGTATAATTTCTCTAAGGCTCAGTATCTGGGCTGGTATAAAGATTAAATGTCTGTTAAGATGCTTAGCATAGTGTAGTACCTGACACATAAAAAGCTCACATTAATGTTATTACTAGTAGCACTAATAATGGTTTTCTATTGGATTACTCTATTTCTATAGCCTCTGATTCTGCCATTAAACAACTATGTCACAGTCAACAGAAGCATCAAGTGGGATAAAACTATAAAGGGAAATGCTTCTTAAACTTGCCCAGCATCAGATGGCAAAGAAGGCAGGGCTTGTTTACTAGGATTTTTTTTTTTTAAGTTTGTTTTTAATATATATTTATTTATTTATTTATTTTGACAGAGGAGAGAGGGAGAGATACAGAGACAGAGAGAGACCTGAACTAGGGGAGCTCCCAGCTCAGCACATGGTTCTGCACGGGCCGGGGCCAGGACTCAACCCCCGGGTCCCCGGCGCTGCAAAGCGAGCGCCCAACCCACTGAGCCATCCCGGCTTCCCCTAGGATTTTTTTTTTAAAGATTTGTTTTTACTGTTTTTGACGAGAGACACACACAGAGAGGGTGGGGGTGGGGGTGAGGGGCAGTCTCCATAGTTGTATGTCCTTTGTTTTTTATATAGTTCCACTCCACAGGTAGGCGCAGGGCCACACAGGGAAGGAACTGGCCCGGGGGCCTCCTGCATAAGAGGCACACCCCCACTGGGGGTCTCCTACATGGGAAGCACACCTGGGGCAAGAGCTGAACTGGGGGCCTCCCACATGGGAAGCTTGCCCCAGCAAGAACCAAACTGGGGGCCACACCTCAGTTCAGCATATGGGTCCACAGGGGCCAGGATTCAATCCTCGGACCCCGGGACTGCAAGATGAGCACTCAACCCACTGAACCATCCCAGCATCTCCACTAGAATGTTTTTGAGCTAAGAGACTATGAAGAAAAGTGAAAAGTGAAATTCAACCTTTTTTTTTTTTAAGATTTATTGTTTTTTAAGAGACAGAGAAAGATGGAGAGAAGATGGGAGGGCCCAGAGCAGTCTCCATATTTGTACATCATCAGTTTTCAACATGGTTTTGTTCCACATAGGTGGACGGGCCGTGCAGGGCAGGAACTGGGCTGGGGGCCTCCCGCATGGGAGGCACGCCCCCTTGAGCCAGGGGAGGAACAGAGGGGTGAGGACCAAACTGGGGCCTCCCACATGGGAAGCATACCCCAGTTCAGCATATGGATAAACACAGGCTGGGGCTGGCATTCAATCCTCAGTCCCCAGGGCTGCAAAGCAAGCACTTAACCCGCTGAGCCGTCCCAGCTTCCCCTGAAACTCAAACTCTGATTTAAGAAAGTGAAAAACAAAACTCAAGTTTTCCTCCTTTCTGCAGCACGAGTTCATTTATATAGTATTTATCTATACCAACACTCAGGAGAGGTGTGGAGGTAGATGACACACCCAGTACATATAAGGAAAGATAACATCACCCTGCATATGAAGCCAAACTTGTCTTCCTTGATTTGCCACCTTTTTCAGAAGTGACCTTGGCCAACATACCCAAATCCAGTTTTTTCATTTTCGTTTCCTTTAAAACTGATTCTGGAGCTCACCCAACTTTGCAGAATGACTTGGGAGATTTTAATAACAAACAAACAAGAAATACAACTATGTACAATAACGCGATGATACAAATGTTATAAAAGTTTCAAATGTACATCATATTCAGGATGATTATCCCACTTATGAAATCAGTAAATCCATTTATGCATGTTTTTGTTTTACACTTTATAGTGAAAATTTTAATATGGCAACATATTTAGTAAAGTATAAATACTGTACTACTAAACTTTAAATTTTTATAATTGTTACTTTCATATTTACTTTTCAAACTCCCAAGATATTAGAAGAAAAGTCCTACTTTTGATATTTTTATCTGATTAGAAGATTACATGTTTTGGAAGAATGGAAAATTTTACTGTTTCCCATTTTTTCAATATTCACATAGCTTACAAAATTAAGAGTTCTTCCTCATTTGTTCCACATCTAAAACTCAGATGACATATTACCAACTTAGGGAAAAGCAAAAATCCATTTGGTTATTTTGTTTTTGAAAATTCTGAGCAAACAGAACAATCACTGCAGTAGTGTAATGCTTTTGGAACTAACTTTGCTTTGGGGGCTAGAACTCTAGACACATGCTATCAAATACACAGCTACTAGCTATGTGTGACTAGTAAGTACCTTAAATGTGGCTAATCTAAATTAAGGTGTGTAAAATAACACATAGAATATTGAAGTCTCCATATCAAAAAAAGCTAAATATCTCATTAAATTTTTTATATTGAAAACATCTTAAAAGGGTATTTCAGTGGGGGGGGGGGGTAAATAAAAATATTAAAATTAAAAGTACTATCATAAAATACTACATTCAATGACAACAAAATGGTATTACTTGGATATATTGGTTCAAATAAGACAAGCACTAAATTATTATATTATATTTTATTACATTAGTACTAGATTTACAAAATTGATCTCAACTATTTATTTCTTTTGCCTTTCTTTTTTTTTTTTTTAGATTTATTTTATTATTTTTGAGAGGTGAGAGAGAAAGAGAGAGAGAAGGGGGAAGTCCCAGAGCAGTCTCCATAGTTGTACATCTTCAGTTGTATCATAGTTTCTTTCCACACAGGTGGGAATTGGTGCTGCGTGGAGTGGGAACTGAACCCAGGGCCTCCCGCATGGGACTCAAGAACCTTCACCACTGAGCCATCCTGGGGGTTACCTGTTGCACCACAGTTGGGTTTGCATGGGCCGGGGACAGGAATTGAACTCTGGACCTCGTGATTGGGAGGCAAGTACTCATCCGCTGAGCTATCCCAGCATTCCCTTTTTGCTTTTAACAATGCTACTAGACATTTTAAAGATTTATTTTTATTGTTTTTGACAGAGAGAGAGAGAGAGAGAGAGAGATACAGAGACAGAGAGAGGGGGAGGGCTCAGAGCAGTCTCCATAGTTGCACATCATTGGTTTTTCCACATAGTTTCATTCCACAGGTGGGTGTGGGGCTGTACAGGGCAGGAACTGGGTCAGGGTCTCACCCCAGTGAGAACTGAACTGGGGGCACTCCCCAGTTCAGCATATGGGT
>PVKE010052580.1:0-10292 GCA_004027555.1 Craseonycteris thonglongyai
CAAGAATTAAAACTTTTTAATGGTGATGATTTAAACCAAGCTTGTCCAACTCGCTGCCCATGAGCCACATGTGGCTCAGGATGGCTTTGAAAGCGGCCCAACATAAATTCATAAAATTTCTTAAAACATGAGTTTTTGTTTTTGTTTTTGTTTTTGCTTTAGCTCATCAGCTATCATTTGTGTTAGTGTATTTTGTGTATGGTCTAAGACAATTCTTATTTCAATGTGGCCCAGGGAAGCCAAAAGATTGGACACACTTAATTTAAACTATTTGAAAACTTTGACTATATAAAATGACATATTGACTAAAGTCTTAATCAGCAGACTTTTCCTTTACAGTCTCAATCATCTGTAGATGTGCAGTTTTTCACAGATATTTATGTAACTTATCAGTGAACAGTTAGAATAAAAATATAAAAATAGTGCAGAAAAATATATCTGAAGAAATAATATCTAAAAAATTCTCCCCAAAACATTGAAACATTAACTCATACATCCATAACATTCAGTTAACTCTAGCTGGGATAAATTCAAAGAGATCCATGCCTAGACACATCATAACAAAAATGTTGAGCACCAAAGACAAAAAGGAAATCTAGAAAGCTGTAAGAAAAAGATCATTTGTCACATACAGGAACACCATGAAGATTAACAACTGGCTTTCACTATAAACAGTAGAGACCAGAAAGCTATGGAATGATACATTCAAAGTGTTGGGGGGAAAAAGTGGTTGGTAACCAAGAACCTATCTATATTCAACAAAACTTATCTTTCAAAAATGATGACAAAATACAGAAATTCTCAGATTAATCAAAACTGAGAAAATGTGTTGCTAACAGACCCATCTTACTCGAAATACTATAGGAAGTTCAGACTGACAGCAAATACAAGGGGTGGTCAAATAATTTGTGGAATAAGAGAGAAGAGGGTAAAAAATAAATGTTATTTTTTCTTTTTAATATATTCACCCTTAATCCTAAAACACTTTTCAGAGAAAACGTTTCATTTTTGCCCTAAGGAAAAAATGTTTTGTTTTTGTCCTCAAGTTGTGCAGTTTTAACCTCTTTGTCATCTCTAAATTTCTTCCTTCAAAGCTGCTTTTGCATATTTGGAAACAAATAATAATCAGATAGAGCCAGATCTGGACTGGAGGGAGGGCAGTTTAATGTTTGGAAGCCACAGTCATGAAGAGTAGTCAACACAACATTGCTCTTGTGCACGGGCACATTGTCGTGCAAAAGCAGCACCCCTTTGGTCCATTTCCTCTACTTTTCTCCTTCACAGATTCTTTCAACTGTGTCAGCAGACTGGAATAGCACTCTCCAGTTATTGTGACACCCTTGTCCTTGTAATCGACCAGCAGGGTACATTCCATATCCCAAAACACAGTAGCCAAGAGTTTTCAGCCGATTACGACACCTTGAAACTTTTTAAGGGGGCTGGTGTACCCTTTTCATGCCAATGCATGGACTCCTGCTTTAACTCAGGTTCTTAATGATGAGCCCAAGTTATACCTCCAGTGACAATCCAGTTGAAAATGTCATCTTTGTTGTCTTTGAAGAGGTCCAAAACTGTTATAAACACTGGGCAAATGCTGATCTTGAAAGGGCCCAAGGATTCTCAGTACCCATCTTGCACTGACTTTTGACATCGTTAGACACCGATGAAGAATATTCAAAATGGTTGTATGTGATTTTATTTCTGCAAGCAGATTTTATTCAATCTGGCATCATCTACTATACATTTTGAACATTTTTTGACAATGTCTAAGGAAGTGGCTTCAACAGGGTGTCCCAGACGGAATGAGGTCATTTTCAATCAGCTCTGCCTTGCTTGGAAAGCCCATGCCACTTGTAAACAATGGATTTCTCAGGGCAACAGTTCCAGGAAGCCGTTAACATCTCTTCCAAAATGGTTGCAGGTGTTTTCCCTTATTTTGTGAGGAAGTTAATGAGGGCACAAAATTTAATTTCAACCATATTTAAGCTTTTCTTCATGTTTAACATGCTTCTTTGGTGATATCTGAAAGAACATGGATGCAAGTAGGCTGAAATTTGGCACATACACTACTAATAAGTCACACAATCAATCTGTGTGCACTAGTACTCCCACCTCTCTGATAACCACCCCATTTCCTGAATTTCTTGACCATCCCTTATAGCTCCAGACAGTAACTTGAATCCACACTAAAAAACAGAGGGCTGATAAAAGAAATTATTGTAATTATAAAAGACAATATAAACATCTCTCCTTAACTGAATTAAAAGCAATTGTAGCCATTACACATCTATTATAATAGAATAGACAAAATCCAAAAACGCTGACAATACCAAACACTGGTGAGGATGTGGAAAAACAGGAACTCTCATTCACTGCTGATGCGGATTAAAAACAGTACAGCCCTTTTGGAAAACAGTTGGTATTTCTTTCAAAACTATACACACTTTTACCATATGATCCTACAATTGTCGCTTGATATTTACCAAAATTAGTTGAAAACTTACAGCCACACAAAAACTTGCACATAAATTATATAGAAAATGCATATAGATGTTTTATTCATAATTGCCAAAACTTGGGAACAACTTCAGTAGATAAATAGATGTATAAACTGTGGTAAATCCAGACATTGGAATATTATTCTGCATGCTGAAAAGCACTGAACTGTCATGCTATGAAAATATCTGGAGGAAACTTAAAGGCATATTAGTAATTGAAATTAACCAATCTGAAAAGGTTATGACCTATATGACTCCAACTATATGACATTTTGGAAAAGTCAGAACTATGGAGACAGTAAAAGCATCAATGGTTTCCAGGAATTAGAAAAGAGTGATGAATAGTTAGACCCTAGAGGATTTTTAAGACAGTGAAACTACTCTGTATGATAGTATGATGGTGGATACATGTCATTATGTATTTGTCAACACTCATAGAATGTACATCACCAAGAACAAACCCAAATGTATACTACAGACCTTGGATGCTTCTGATGTGTCGATGCAGGTTTCAGTTGTTACAAATGTACCACTGTGGCATGGGATGCTGATGGTGGGAGAGGATGTGCATATGTCAAGTGAGGAGAGACACGGGAAATCTCTGTCGCTTCTACTCAATATTGCTGTGAACCTAAAACTGCTCTAAAAAATAAAGTTTATTTTTAAAGAAACCAATTGTATAAATAAGTGTGTATACACATGTACTGATATACCTATAACATATAGAAATGCAATACATTTCACAATAATAGCACAGAGGAGGTGGGTTGGAGCAAAGCTCTACTGCTCTAAGAAAATGACTCTGATGGTAACTTTAATCCACAGGAAAAAATGAAAAGAACAAGAAATATACTATAAGAAAGTTTGTGTAGCAAACTCTCTAAATATATACTCGTCCTTTCTCCTGTCAGTGCCTTTAAAAAACATAAAATTATATAAAGTAATAATTATAACAATGTATATTTGACTTGTAACATATATAGATGTTGTTATGGGTTAAATTGTGTCTCTCCAAAAATACATGTTGAAGTCATACCTCCACAGTACCTCAGAATGTGAGCTTACTTGGTAATAGGGCCTTTGCAGACATAGTGAAATTAAGATAAATCTGAATGCAATTGGAGTGGGACTTAATCCAATATAAGTGTGTCCTGATATGAAGGGGATATTTGGACAGAGACACAGACTTGCAGAGAGGAAAGATTATGTGAGGTAACACAGGAGAATGACATGTGAAGGTGGAGAATTGGATTGGTACATTCGTACCGCCAAGAAATACCCCAGATTGCCTGCAAACTACCAGAGTGACGAAAGAGACAAGATCATATTTCCTTCACAGCCCACTGAAGAAATCAATCCTGCTAACATTTGGATTCTAGACTTCTTGCCTCCTGAATTGTGAGACAATAAATTTCTCTTATTTTAGATACTCAGTTTGCAGTATTTTGTTAGAGCAGCACTAAGTAACAGAAATAAGGATTTTAGCACCAGAAAGTAGCATGCTTCTGTGACAAACACCCAAAATGTGCAAGTGGCTTTAGAATTGGGTAATGGAAAGAGGCTGAAAGAATTTTTTCATGTGCACAAGAGGAAAAGCCCAGATGGCCTTGATGAGATTGTTGGTAAAAATTCAGGCATTAAAGGAGATTGGGGTGAGAGCTAAGAAAGAATAAAAGGAGAGCTGCAGAGAAAGCATCTATCATATCGGAAAACACATCTGTTCATATTTCCACAAATAGAATGGTGCTAGAACTATGATTGTTAAAGATGTTTCCCATGAGGTTTCAGAATGAAATGAAAGTATACTTTGGAGAAGTGGAGGAAAGGTGATCCTTGTTACAAAGTGGCAAAGGACTTAGTTAAATTGTATGTTGTTGGGTGAAAAGCAGAATTTGTAAGCGATACGTACCTGTTTTAGCTGAGAAAATGCAACTTATCCAGGAAACGTACTTTGAGAACCACTAATCTATTCAATAGAAAAAGTTTCTCAAATAGAAATGGAGATGGCATATGACCTTATAGTATTCCTTATAATTTCCTGAAAAAAATATTATAGCAAGTAAAGAATAAAACATACAACCTGTCTTATAATTTGAAATTGCTCATAAAAGTATGGTCAACCTAGGGATTCACTGACTTTGACGTTTGGTTGTGGGAAAGTGGGGGTAGGTGTCCTAATATAAAAGTGTAGTTCAATGTAAAAGAGTAGTTTAAGAGTAGTTCAATGTGTAGCAGGAAATTCTAGTTATGGCATAACATACCTGTTAGTCACGTTATTGATTGATAGCCTTAAAACTTGGCTTCAGTTGGTCTGTTTTCTGCCTCATGAGCTACGAAACAAAACAAACAAAGCCTACATGTCTGTTCTACCACATGTCGAACTTCAAACAGCTGAGCTCTAAGTCAGGCTATTGGTTTTATCGATCTGATGCAGAGAGAAAACTCCATTCTATCTAAAACCTTTGTTGATACAAACTACCTCTCATTTATCAAATTGTTAAACCCATTAGGTATGTTATAGAAAAGAAAGCAACATACAGAACTTAGTTTGGCATCCAGAAATCCATTTCTCTCCGATTACCCTTTCATTTTACATTCCCTTGCCATTTATGTTTCAATCTATATTGTATATATATGTTGCTTTATAATTTATCTCATTTGTATAAACAAGATCACAGGCTATTACAAAACAGGAATATCATCTACCTTGTATCTCCTCACAGCATTATCTTATTATTATAAGGAATATTGAGGGGAGATGTTGAGGAAGAAATACCCCAACAAAGCCAGGTTAGGGGAATAATGACTGAAAAAAACATTTCTGCTTAGGATGAACCACTTGCTACATTGATCTTCTTTACCAGGAATTAATGCACAGTGTAAAAATAACCCATTTGTCCTTTTAAAAATCTGGAAGTAAAAGTACAAGTAATTATTATTTGATGAAAAGTTGCTGTTGACTGGGTAGAGAGTACAACTGTTAAGAGAACAAAATGAACAGAGCAAAACTATTTACGGGGGGAAAAAAAGGTGGTGGAGTATTTGTAAGAATGAGTAGGAACCTAGACCTGCAGTATACCTCCAAGAAAATAAGAAACGTCCTGACCCAACTCTTCACAGTCACTTAAATACACAGTGCTTAACACAAACCCTCTGCCCAGGCCATCCCCTCCGGCATGCTGCCCTGTGCTTAGATAGACTTCAACACACATCCTTCCCAGCCTCCACGTATCCCCATCTTCCTTGTTATGTTCTCGAAGTGCCCCATGCATCCCAATCTCTTCCTTCCCACCCTGTATTCTGATCTGTTTTTGCCATCACACACTAACATGCTATTCATCAGTTTCCAGGGCAACTCTCTCCTAGCCAGATTCAGTTTTGTGCAAAGGGATCTTCAACTTCATCTTCCACAGACTGTAACATCAGAAATTTATTGAAAAGCTCAGGGAATAGGCACCAGGAATATTATTTTAGTTGAAAAATTTAAAATATATAAATCAATGAAACTGGGGATAAGAAGGTCATGTAGCTAATTTTTTTTTTCATTTTATTTTGATAAGAACAGTTAACATTGAGATCTACTCTCTTAACGGTTTAAGTGTACAACACTGTATGAAGCAGCAGAGGTGGGGTAGATAAAAGAGAATCTAAAAAGCAGAAGGAGGTTAAGTGGGGGGTTCCAAGGACTGTGTGACAATCCTGGGAACTTTCGCAGGTTCCTGAAACTGACAGCCCACTCAAGACTGCTCTTCCCTTTTCCAGAGAATACCTGCCGGCTGGCAGCTAATTGGTCCCCACTCATTGCAGAGCTAATAGGACACAAGGTCCCTGCCCTGAGCTGGATGCTAGGTGGGGGTCAGGGTGCAGGTGGCCTCTCAGGGTGCCACACCTGCATGAAGGACAGGAGGAGGGAGAAGAGCAGCATCGTGCAGGCAGGACCTGTGTAACTAACTCCCTGCATACTCAAGCTGTCTAATATCCTCACACCCGAGGCCACAGGCTTGGTCTCCAGGCTTTGCGGAAGGGGTGAGCCTGGGTGGCTGGATCAGTTTCTGAACCCTGGGGGACACTCTGGAGGTCCTGCTGCCCCACCAATTCCACAGCCCCTGCCACCAGGATCCTGTGGGGTCCCTGGTTTGTGTGTTGTTTTCCCTTCAGTCTCCCACCTCCTGGCCAATACTCTGTTCAAACTGGAGGGTACCAGAAGGAAAAGAGAGTGAGAAAGAAATAGAAAAACTATTTCAAAAAATAATGATGGAGGGGAAGCCAGGATGGCTCAGTGGGTTAAGTGCTCACTTTGTAGCGCCAGGGACCGGGGATCGAGTCCCGGCCCTGGCCCGTGTGGAACCATATGCTGAGCTGGGAGCTCCCCCAGTTCAGTTCTCTTTCTGTCTCTGTATCTCTCTCTCTCTCTCTCTCTCTCTGTCAAAATAAATAAATAAATAAATAAATATATTAAAAAAAATAATAATCATGATGGAAAACTTCCCTAACCTGGTGAAAGAAATACACATACGAGCACAGGAAGCACAGAGTCCTAAACAAGATGAACCCAAGGAGGCCCACACCAAGATACATCATAATTAAAATGTCAAAGGTTAAAAACAAAGAGACAATCTTAAAAACAAAACAAGAGAAAGGCAGTTAGTTACACACACAGTAACTTCCATAAGACTGGCAGCTGATTTCTCAACAGAAACTGCAGGCCAGATGGGACTGGCACAAAATATTTAAAGTCATGAAAAACAAGGGTGTACCACCAAGATTACTCTACCCAGCAAAGCTATAATTTAAACTGAAGGAGAGATAAAGAATTTCCCAGACAAGAAAAAGCTAAAGGAGTTCATCACCACCAAACCAGTATTATAAGAAATGTTAACAAAACTTCCTTAAAATATATATATATATATATATATATACATATATATATATATATATATATATCAAAATGCAAATAATAAAGTGACAATAACTACATATCAACAATTACTTTCAATGTTAAAGGATTAAATGCTCTGATCAAAAGAAATAAGGTAGGGCTATACATTTTACTCTAGTGCACATGGAACATTTTCAAGGATAGACCACTATCCTGGGATTTAAATCCAACCTCACCAAATTTAAGGGCATCCAAATCATACCAAGTGTATTCTCAGACCACAAAGCGTTGAAACTTGAGATCAATTGCAAAAGATCAAGTGCAGAGAGAACCACATATACGTGGAGATTGAACGACATGCTATTAAAAAGTTACTGGGTCAAAGAGGAAATAAAACAAGAGATTAAAAAAATTGTAGAAACAAATGACAATGAAAACATGACGTATCAAAATTTCTGGGACACAGCAAAAGCAGTATTAAGAGGGAAATTTATATCATTACAGGCCCATCTCAAGAAACAAGAAAAACTACAAGTAAACACCCTCACATCTCATCTTACAGAGCTAGAAAAAGAAGATCAGAGGTCCCCCAAAGCCAGCAGAAGAAAAGAATTAATAAAAATCAAAGCAGAACTTAATGAAATTCAGAATAGAAAAACAATAGATAAAATTAACGCCACAAAGAGCTAGTTCTTTGAAAAAATCAATAAAATTGACAAACCACTGGCTAGGCTCACCAAAGGACCAAGAGAAAAATCTCAGATTTCCAGAATATGGGACGATAGGGGAGAGATTACAACTGATGCGGCAGAAATACAAACAATCATAAGAGGTTATTATGAAAGACTCTATGCCAACAAATATGACAACCTAGAGGAAATGGACAAATTTCTAGAAACATATAGTTTACCTAAACTGAACCAAGAAGATTTGGATAACCTCAATAGACCAATCAATAGTACAGAACTTGAAACAATTATCCAAAAGTTTCCCAAAGGCAAAAGGCCTGGACCAGATGGCTTTACCAATGATTTCTACCAATCATTCAAAGAAGAATTAACACCCATCCTCCTCAAACTACTCCAGAAAATTCAAGAGGAGGTAGTACTACCCAACTCTTTCTATGAAGCTAATATCACCCTAATACCAAAATCTGGGAAAGACAATACCAAAAAGGAAAACAATAGACCAATATCACTGATGAACACTGATGCAAAAATCTTAAATAAAATTTTAGCTAACAGAATACAACAATGCATTAAAAAGATTATTCACCATGACCAAGTGGGATTCATCCCAGGGGCACAAGGATGGTTAAACATACGCAAATCAATCAATGTAATCCAGCACATAAACCAAACAAAAGATAAAAACCACATGATTATCTCAATCGATGCAGAAAAAGCATTCCACAAGATACAACACCCATTTATGATAAAAACACTGAATAAAATGGGAATTAAAGTACCTCAACATAATAAAGGCCACATATGACAAACCCTCAGCAAATATTATACTGAGTGGGGAAAAGCTGAAGCCTATTTTCCTAAAATCAGGAACATAATTTTATGCTGTTCAACATAGTTCTGGAAGTTCTAGCCAGAGCAACCAGACAAGAGAAAGGAATAAAAGGTATTAGAATCGGGAGAGAAGAAGTTAAACTGTCACTCTTTGCAGATGACATGATCCTATATATAAAAAATTATAAAGACTCTATCAGAAATCTATTACAAATAATAGACAAATACAGTAGAGTCGCAGGATACAAAATCAATGTCTGAAAATCAACTGCATTTTTGTATGCCAACAATGAAACTTCAGAAAGGGAGATGAGAAGATCCATTCCCTTTGCCATTGCAAACAAAAAATAAAATACCTAGGAATAAATCTAACAAAGAATGTGAAGGACTTATACACTAAAAACTATAAGACACTCTTAAAAGAAATTAAAGAGGATACAAAGAAATGAAAAGACATTCCATGTTCATGGATTGGAAGAATTAACATAGTTAAAATGGCCATACGCCCCAAAGCAATATACAGATTCAATGCCATTCCCATCAAAATCCCACAGTCATTCTTTCAAGAAATAGATTTTAAAAATCATCAAATTTGTATGGAACCACAAAAGACCACGAATTGCAAAAGCTATCCTAAGAAAAAAGGATAAAGCTGGGGGCATCTCACTGCCTGACTTTTATCTGTACTACAAACCTCAGTAATCAAAACAACTTGGTACTGGCAGAAAAACAGACCCACAGACCAATAGAACAGAACTGAAAACCCAAAAATAAACCCACAAATTTATGGACAGCTTATTTTTGATACAGGATCAAAAAATATACAGTGGGGAAAAGAGAGCCTCTTCAGTAAATGGTGCTGGGAAAATTGGAAAACCACATGCAAAAGGCTGAAGGTGAACTGCGATCTCTCACCATATACCAAAATTAACTCAAAACGGATTAAAGACCTCCAAATAAGAAAGGAAACAATAAATCGCATAGAAGAAAACATTGGCACTAAACTTATGGACCTGGGATTCAGGGAGGATTTTATGAATCTGACCTCATTGGCAAGGGAAGTAAAAGCACAAATAAACAAATGGGACCTTATCAAGCTAAAAAGCTTCTGTGCTGCAAAGGAAACCATCAACAAAGCAAAGAGGCAACCAACCAACTGGGAGAAAATATTTACAAACAATACCTCTGATAAGGGGCTAATATCAAAAATATACAAAGAACTTGTACAACTCAACAAGAAAAAAACAAGCAATCCAATTAAAAAATGGGCAGATGACCTTAACAGAGACTTCTCTCATGAAGACATACATATGGCCAACAGATATATGAAAAAATGCTCCACTTCACTAGCAATTAGGGAGATGCAAATAAAAACCACAATGAGATACCATCTTA